>CABHPQ010070411.1:0-49551 GCA_902168405.1 Peromyscus aztecus
CTCTGAATGGATTCAGACAGTAACTGGGTCTGAGTCCTAAACACCAAGAGTTCAATGGCTGAAGACTATGGAGGACATTTCATATTCAAGCCATACTAGTTAGGGTCTAAAGATGAGTTTTCTGAGCTGACACTTGAGACTACTGCATAGTCACTCACTCTGAGATGAACTAGCAGAGAAGGAAGCTACTGTCCAGCTAATACTGATTACCAAGCTGGAAATTGGGTTGTTTCCACTCTACAATGGGTCAAGAACAATGTAATCACAACTAGGAGGTTCCTTGATGTGTTCCATGGCCAGTACAGTCATGACATCACAGGGACCTGGAAAGGAGGGTAATGATAGAGACACAAGACTCTGAGTTAGCTTTGGGAATAAACAATTTCTATTTTGCCCACTGCTGATTAAATGTCGTTTAGCTAGCTACTAAGGGTAGTTCTGCAATCAGAGCTTGAGCAAACAGTCCCTTTGACCTCCTTATCTGAGTTCTTCCTTTTGCACTTCCCTGCTGTTGTGGCTTTGTTTTGCCCCAGGACATTCCTTCTAGGTCTTATCTGGTACCTGCAGTTTTCTGCAGTCATGGGGGTGGGGGAGCACTGTCTGGGTCAGGGTTTGTGCTTGAGAAAAGAACTGAAGACTATCCTGAGCCCAACTGATGTGCTCCTTAGTGCTCCCATGTCTTGTGGTGAAAGTTACTAGTAAACTATAGCATCCCAATTTAGGTAGGAATGCCAATAGAGCACATCTTTCAGGAATGAAATTTTGCATCCTCCTACAGGGCAAAGGACCAAAAGAATTGAAGTGTTTATTGAAGGCAAAAGGAATATGAGCTATTTAGTGAAAGATGTCAATTATAAATACCTGTTTATACCCTCATGGCTATTATAAAAATGAAGACTATAGTAACTCCTAATTTTACTTTATTTGATTTTATAGTATTTTAGGATTTTAATTCCTTTCTTTGTGTCATTTCCCTATCATCTAAGAAAAGACATGCTAATAATTGTTAACTATATACTACCTAATTTGGAACACAAAAATAGAGGAAGTGGACCAGCCTCTGTATGTGTCTGAGAGAAGGGGAGAGGTTTATTGTCAACAACTGGGTCATACAATCAGGCAGAGTGATACAGGACTGTAATCCTAGCTCCTTGGGAGGCTGAAGCATATGGGGTCCTAGCCTGCTTAGGCTACACAGAATGAGCTCGAGGCCAAGTTACACAACTTAGTGAGACTCTGTCTCAAAAGATAGCAAAAAGAGAATCTAACACAGACACCTATGCTAAATCCTAAGCACAAGAAAAAATGGCTCATGTGATTGTGGAGGCTTGGTGCTTTAATGAGTTCAGGTAGCTTTCACAAAATACTTGGAACAATGCTGCCACTTATTAACAACACAGGTAGATTTCTCCAAGTTCTAGAGAGTGGGAAGTCCACAATGACCGTCAAGAACATTCAGAGTCTGGTTCATAGATTATGCCTCCTAGGTAGGTCCTCATGTGGTAATAGGGATAAGGAATTTCTCACTGGCCTCTTCTTAAAAGGGCAATAATACCATCCATGAGAGTAGAGTACTCTTGACCTAATCGTGTCCCAAAGGTCCCTCATTCTAATATCATCACTTTGAAAAAGTTAGGATTTCAAAATATGAACTTTAGGAGGAACATAATCAAACCCCAACACTTGGTAAGTTCAGAATTATAAATGGAATTATCTAACATCATCCTAGACACCTGGAGAAAAGTTGCCATTTGAGTCCAAAGGTGGTGGGGATGTGGCTGCAGCATTCTTTCCTGTTTACAGGAAGCGGGTCTTTGTTCTCTCAAAGCCTTCAATTGAATGTGTGAGGCCTATCAACATCGTGAAAGGTCATTTGCTTTAATTAAAGTCCACCAAGTTAAGCCTTAATCTTATTCAAATAACACTTTTGTAGAAACATTTATAATAATGTTTGCCAAAATATCTCAGAACCATGGCTCAGACAAGTTGACACAAACTTAATCCCCACACTAGTTCCCAGGATACTTCCCAAGAAGTACATTCATCCTGGGAAAATAAAGTCCTGTCCTGCAATGAAACATGAATAGCATGTTCTTTGTGTGAATAGCAAAGCTATGAATTGAGATCCTACAAAGAACTTGAACTGCCCCCATCAGGACTTATACATGCAGACTCTGAAAAGAAATCATTCAGAAAATCAGTTAATTGTCCTGTTGTGAGGATTTTTTCTTCGTAACTCACTCCTCCCTCACTCTTTGTAGAGACTTTAATTCAGCTTCTAGTAAAAATAGCTACAGCAAACAGGCCACTTTCCCATTCCCATTCTCTGGGGACTGAATGATTTATGATGTACAATCCATCTCAAACATCAGTATTCAAAGACCACAGAGGTCCCTTGGTAAAGCTGACACTTACTTAAAAAACAAAACAAAACCAGGAGTTTCACAAAAACCACTGGACTTTGAAAACCAATGTTGAACATTTGAACAAAAGAAGAAGGACATGGAGATTTGAGATAGTATGTCCATATTACACTAAAAATGCAAGCGAAAAACGTATATGTCTATTTGTATAATTAATAAGATTGTACCCGTTGAGAGAATATCAGATAACATTCAGACAAAACCTAGAATTACTAAGTTTAAACATGCAATGGAAGTGGGAAAAATGAGTCGAAAAGTACAAAAAAACACAGTTCATTCAGAATAATTAGGAAAACTATGAAAGATAAGGAAATTGAAGTTATGAAGAAAATTGATGAATGAATATATGTATGTGCATTTCCTCCATATTTTCTCCAAAATCACATGATGTAAATGAAACACCACAAAAATTTCAGGCACATGCTCTGTTTTCCTCCTTCAGATCCATGCAGGGCTTGCTTATATGGAATAATAGTAAGTTCATAAAAAGAAATAAGAGGGCATTGTTTTAAAAATACTACAAAAGTTTTTCCAGGCTATAGCTTTCCTGGAAGACTGGATTTCTTATCTCCTTGTGATTATCAGGAGAAATAATAGAATAATTAGAAGACTGTGATATTGGTACATTGTCCAGAGGTAGAATCAATAAGGAAAACTATCTGGAGCTGAGTGTGGAGCTCAGTGGTAGAGCACTTGTCTAGTATATGTGCCATGAATGAGGCCTGAGTTTGATGCCTCATACCACACATGCACACAGAAATAAGAAAATGAAAGAGGAATACATCAAAATAATAATAGATCTTATCAAGTAAAAACTGAAATCAGTTGCATTACCAAATGAAATAAATCAAAACGAAAAGCAAATAACAAATGAATAAAATATTTACAATATCTATTACAGACAAAAATTTGATGGCTTTAATATGAAAAAAATTCTTCTAAAATAATGAGAAATGACAAATTGCTACTATGGAATAATAGGCAAAATGCATAAAGTATCATTTCACATTAAAAGAAATATTATGGCCAACAGGCATATAAGATATTCAAACTCACTAGTGGTAATAAAGAATGCAAATTAAGATTTTTGCTTCTGGCCAAGATGCAATAACAGGGACTAGATTTATTCTCACACTTGAAACAATTCAATAAATGAAATTGAAATAAATGAGCAATGGCTTTCAAGACACTGAGTATCAGGTAATGAAGGACAATGATCTTTATGGGGCCAGGAACAAATGAGGTGAATCCTGCAATTGTACTAATTTACTGCCTGGAGATTCTAAACCAGGGTGCTTGGATGGTAACCAGGGAAAAGCATGGAGCAGTAAATTTAGGAAACAGAGCTGGGAGGTCAGGGAGCCCAAGAACCTTAGAGATGACAAGGCAAAATTATGAGGCTAAAGATTCACAGAGACTCCTACAGACAGAGTTATAAAGAGGTCCCTCCTTAAGTCAATGTCAGGATATTCTCAGAGTGTTTGTGGTAGAAACGACCCAAGGCCAGGGAATAACCATTTTAAGAGGTTAAAGTACAGGAGACTTTTACTCAAGACTAGGAATAATGCTCCTTCCCACTAACTAGACTGAACAGACTTAAAATTCACTGTACATTACATGGACTGGTTTGAGAAATCTTTCCTCCATCCAAAAAAAGAATTGGACCTTTATTGTTCATTGCACTGTACCTAACAAATCATAAAAGCAAGTACAAGATATTTCAAGGGTTAGCACCTAAAATAATCACATCAGTAGAAAAAAGAAAAATATCCAAAACTAAAAAGGTAAAGTCATAATATTTGCACAGGATTTAGTCGTTTCTTTTTATTGCTATAAAACAACATCTTAAAAAGCCCAATTGTAAGGTAAAGGATGTTTATTTAGCTCAGTTTGGAAAAATCAAATTCAAAGACTGAATTGGAGGTGGATGGGTGAGTCTTTGGCCTCTGATTAGGGTAGAAGATGACACCGTGTTGCATGTGAACTGCTACCAAGGTCACGTGGAATATATCTCATGTGTACAATGACCTAAAAACTGTTGACTAAGAACCTAGTTCTTACACTAGGTTCTTACCTCTTCAAGGTTCCACCAACTCAAAAAACAAACAAACAAACAAACAAAAAAACAAAAACAATCCTGGAAAGAAAGCAATCCTGGAAATAAAGTCTTCAATCACTATAAACCTTTAGGAGCCACAGAGTGCAACCAAATATAGCAGCATCAAATCATATCTTTCTAAGATTACAAAGAAACAGGAGAGCCTTACTTGAACTGACCCACATGTTAATTATCAGACAATAGGAATCAATACAAAACTAATTCTGATTAGCAGAAGAGTGTTGTAACACTTATCAGAAGTGTATTTTGTGTATTGACAAAACAGACAGAGGATGTATGTCAAATACTCCAAATGAACTTACAGAAAAAAAAAATCTATAAAACATGAGAAGAAAAATACACTAGGTCAGATTAAAATATACTAGCCATTTTAAAGATTATTATTTGTTGGGGAATATTATTTTAAAGTGTTTTGCATTTTTCCTATTGCTTTTGTTAACAACTCAAAAATGTGTTTGATTAAATAAAATTAACCTGTGAGCAGGAGACTGAGTCAGCAAGTAGTTGACAGGAAGTTGTACAGAGGAACCACACATAGCAAGGGTTCTTAAGTAGAGGATGAAAGAAGGACGCTGGGTTTTTGGTAGACACCAGCAAAGGGAGAAGGTTAGCTACTTGCTATTCAGCCTCTCTGAGAGAGCAGAATTCCACCTAAACCACTGAACCATGAGTTCTTTAGCTTTAGATCAAGTTTCCCTTAGTAGCTTTGAAAGAGTTGGTGCCTGAGGGAACAGAGTCCCCTCAAGCTACAGCCCTTGACCTCTGCTGGTAGCAGTGGAGTTGCAATCTCTGATTAGGACTGCCATTGCCTAAGGGGCAGTCACTGTAGATAATAAAAAAAGTTAACAACAATTACTGAAGGATGTGGGTTCAGTTTCTACTAATGTAAGAAAATGAATTAGCACGAAGAAAACAATTTAAACTATAATGCAAAGAAGAGATTTATTTTTAAAGCTGAAGTCCAAAGAAGGGCATGCCTGATGCTTGTAGAGACAAGAAGGTGTTTGATGCCCTGGAACTGGAGTTATAAACAGTTAAGAGCTGTCATGTGGGTGCTTGGAATTGAACCTGGGTCCTCTGGAAGAGCAGCCAGTGCTCTTAACTGCTGACCCATCTCTCTAGTCCCCCTTTAAATAATTTTATGTATCTGCTCTGTATGTTCAGGTGAGGTTAGAAGACAGTGATGGATCCCTTGGAACTGGAGTTATAAGCTGAGCTGCCCAACATGGTTGCTGGGAACCAAACACCTGTCTTCAGGAAGAGCATCTGAGCCATCTCTCCAGTCCCTTGGCTTTTGCTTTTATCACAGAATTTTTCAGGATGGAATTCTGTGCTAGTAAATTTTGTTTTCTGCTTTGTGGGATGGAGGACCAGCCAGCATCTTTGAGCATCTGTTCCATGGATCTAGCCCAAGTTTGCATGAAACATGGGAGCATGCTTTCTACAGCCATGTGGAGGGATCTAGACCAGAATCTGTGGAGGGAGCAGTGCCAAAGGAAGGAAGAGGCTCATATGCCCCAAGCTTTCAGTGGCTGGGGTACCACATGAACCCAAAAAGAGGGTGCCAAGGCAACAGAACAGCCCATTGCCAGAATGAGGGAATCTTTCAATCCAGAAAAGAGAATTAAAAAAATGGTTTCTATCTGCAAGGGAGGAATGGAGGAAGAAGAGGAGGGAATATATATGTACCTAACAGTTTATGCAAAAGTCATCTCAAAGTCGATCATGGGCCTAAATGTCAAACAAACCTCTAAGGCTTTCCAAAGAAAATACAGGCAAAAATCTGTCCTTGGGTTAAAAGCATGATTCATGAAAGAAAGAAAGAAATGTCAAATTGAACTTTATAAAAATTAAAAACATTTGCTCTGCAAAAGGCATTGTTGAGAGTATGCAAAACGATAAGCCTTAGAGTGGGAGAAAATATTTGTGAATTATGTATTAAATAAAAGACTTGTATCTAGGTTATAAAAACAATTTAACAAGAAGAAAGCAAACAACCCCATTACAAATAAACAAAAGATCTGAACAGATACTTCATCTAAAAAATCCATACAAATAGCAAACAAGCATATGAAATGATGCTCAGCATCACTTGGTATTGGGAAATTACAAATTAAAACAACAGTGAGATACCACCACAGGACAATGAGGGAGGCCATTAATATCTGACAATATCACATGCTGGCAAGAATATAGAGGAACAGGAGCTTTCATATGTTATTAGTAGAAATGGAAAACAGCACAGTCCCTCTAGAAAATGGTTTGGAAGCTCCTTATCATATGATCCCACAATATACTACTAGGTATTCATCTTATGGCTTATGAAATTAAAGAAAAACTTACAACCATTTAAAACCTGTTCATGAATACTTGTAACAATTTGAGTCATAGCTGCATAAAACTGGATATAATCCAAATGCCTGTCAATAGTTTAATAAATACCTGGCACATTCGTGCAATGGAATAATCCTCAGCTATAAGAAGGAACAATTCATAACATCACTACTAAATGGATCCCAAAGGCATTCTACATTGTGAAAAAAACAGCCAGTCTCAAAAGATCATATATTCTAAATAATTATATGTGTATATGTAATTAAAAAAAGAAATCATAACTTTGAAAGGGAGTAGAGAGGAGGACACAGGAGGAGTTGGAAGAGGGGAAGGAGGGGTAAAAGCTTTGTAAACATAGTACTCATGCATGGAATTTTCAAAATAATAATAAAAAGATTATATATTTGATTGTGAGCCTAGCCTTTAACAGCTGAACCATCTCTCCAGCCATACTCAAAACTTCAAACTTCAGGTAACAATTTTGAATTACAAATGACAAAAATTTAGTGTTAAAACAATCTGATAAAATAACCATTTGAAAACTGAAAAAGTTATATAAAAAGATTATATATATTTGATGATTCTATTTTTGTAGCAATTAGAACAAAGAAACTTATAAGAACAGAGAATCGCTGGGGGTAGTGGCACACGCCTTTAGTCCCAGCATTTGGGAGGCAGGCGAATCTCTGTGAGTTTGAGGCCAGCCTGGTCTACAAAGTGAGTTCCAGGAAAGGTGCAAAGCTACACAGAGAAACCCTGTCTCAAAAAACCAAAAAAATAAAAAATTAAAAAAATAAAAAAAAACCCAGGGATTCACCACTGATTACCAGTGATTATGGTTGGATGAAGGTAGTGACTATAAAGGAGCAGCATAAAGGAATTGATAAAACCATTTCCTATAATAATAGTGGTGAGGGCTTATATAAATATGCATGTGTTCTAATTCATAGAACTATACACACATGATAATGTAATACCACTATACATCCATAAAGACAGGCAAAAATGCAAATGATTGACTGATAAGACCTAAAATTTTATATACTACTCATACATATTTGGGAAATCATAGTAAAAGTCTAATGTCACTTACTGAATTTGAACAATACATATTCTATTCCACCACCTTTACTTCTTCAAATATAGAGTTTAAGTGCATATATCTGCATGCATACAAGTATTAGAAACAAATGGAAACATCTCAAATTTCTATCCACAGAAAAATAAAATAATACTGTGTTATATTTTAATATAATAAAATATTACTTCATTGATGTGAAACTAATAAATTACCACAGACTTGGAGTTTATAAATCACTGACATTTATTTCTTTCAGCTCTGCAGACTGGGAAATATAAGATCAAGTTGCTGGAAGATTTTATTTGGCAAGGGTTCCTCTGTTATAGGCAGTGACTTTTCCTCATGCCCTTAGATGTTTGAGGGGCAAGCTAGCTTTCTGTATTTTCTTTTATAAAGACATTAACACCATTTATGAAGGTAGAGCTCTCATAACCAAATTATCTCCTAAAATCTCTGTGTTCTATGGTACTTAAAGGCATAGACATTCAATACATGTAATTTAAGGGCACAGAAATGTTCAGACCACAGAAAACCTGATAACAAGGAAATTAACAAATCACTGTTATATCTACCAATACTGGTGAATCTCAAAAACATAAGATGGAGTAAAGCAAAACACATAAACATGCTTGTCATATAATTTTCTGTTTAGAAATCAAAAGGGGAGAGGTTTGATGTATTACAGGTCAGCATAGGGATTATCTTGGGGAGGAAGCATGGTTTTTAGAAAGTTATTTTTAAGATAATGGTGCAGGATCATTTTTGTGACAATTTTTCATTGATAGACTTATTTCAGTATGCCATTTTCAAAAGTATAGCTAATGGTGAGCACTGAAAGAAAAGATGAGTAGAGAGGGTTATCATGTCAAATGAAAAAAGATTGTTTCCTCTAATTCTTAAGCAGTTCTTCTCCCACCTCAGTTAATACTCTCTGAAACACACCCCTAGACACACCCAAAAGCTGGCCTCAGTCTCTTGGGTGGTTCACAGTAAGGGCTGATTATTCCAGGAGGTGTCCAAAAGAAAATCAGTAAGTCTTCAAACAGGTGGATTAGAATTCAGCTTTTAAATACCATCTTCATCTGGGCATGGTGATACATGCTTGTAATCCTATCTGCCCAGGAGGCTGAGGCAAGAGGATCACAAATTTCAGGACCGCTTTGGCTATATAACAAGACATTGTTTCTAATCAAATAAATTATCTGTTGTGTAGCAGCTTCTTCTGAGTTTAAAACCTTCCCTCTTAGAGGGAGACTGCATAGGATGGGAGAAGGGGGTTGAAAAAAAAACCAGGATATTTTAAAGATAGGATGATTTCAGGAAAGGTGAAAAAACAGGATGTTTTAAGGAGAGGTAAACATTCCATCTTGCAGGGAAGCTAGTTAAAAGAGGAAGTAAACAACTCACAATAGTTTTAGGAAGTCCCTAAAACTGGCTAGACTCACTAGGCCCCTCCCTCCTCAATATTATATGAACAGTAAACACTGCTGAGAGTTACTCTCAGACAAGCCGAGCTACTTGGGGGAGGCTCAGATGAAGCAGCCATGAAGAAGCAGAGACCAGCTAAATTGCCTAGAAGAAACAGACCAGTTGAGCTGCATAAAAGAGGCTCAGACCATCTGAGTCATGGGACACCCTCCAGCCTGTTGAGCTGCTAGCAGGTTGAGCAGTGTGCTACAGATATTTGGCTTTCATGAGCTGTCACTCATGCTGAGGTGGGCTTTGGTGATACAGATGTCTTTGAGTTATTTCTGCTCTTTTAATTCACACTCACATTCCTGTAAGTAACTTCAATAAAACTCATTGGTTCACAAGTTGGATTTTGTGATCTTATCCATATTTTACTCTGTCATTGGTTCCCTATCTTGGATGAATAGACATTTGTTCAAGAATAATGTCACAAAACACTATCTTCAATTTAAATAAATAAAAAGAGTTATGAAAGAGGCCAGACATGGGGAAGTGACCAGGAAAACCATAGTAAATAAAGATAAAGTGTATTATACAGGCTCAAGTCTTGTCTGTTCTCCTGTTCATTCTCCATTGATTAAGAGTCTCTGGTAACTTACTTTCTCTTCTTGGCACTGAACTGGGGGAGGCATATGCTGGGGGTTTCCTTCATTGATGTAAATTAACTTCACAAATGAGTTTTAGTCTATTTTCAGAGCTTTTCATATGTCTGCAGTTTCTCAAAATAACCCTTATGCCTGAGGCATATTTTGGGATGGTATATTCTGGTCTTCTGCAGTACCAATAAAATCAAAATCTAAATACTGCCTATAAATTGAAAAAATAATGTAGAAAATGTAGAGAAATGTTGAAGTTTATGCAGCTTTCAATCACCACTGGAAAATATGTATGCCTACAGTGCTCACATGCCTCGGTGGAAGAGCCCTTCAAGAATAAATTGTAGGAGAACCTTTAGCTAGGATCAACTGATATAAAACTTAGTCTATAGAATGAGATTATGTCTTCCTCCCATGATGAATTTGTGGACTGGTGTTCAGGGAAAAAGACCTAGGTCAAAATTTAAGGAGATAGTATCTTGGGTACCTCTTCAGTGTCTCCACTTATTTCTTCTAAAACATTTGCCTTAATTATTTCAGACCTATTTCAACATAGGACAATTTCTTGACCTTTTTATTGTGCACTCTGGTTCTTCTCATTGTAAATTCCTGTCATAGAATTTCACACACAGTAAAACCCACCAATCTCAATTTAGTGTCTAAAAGTCAAAAGAGAGATAAGAGTAAGAACTAGAAGCAGGTTTCCCAGGAGTCCTATGAAAAGAAACCTATGTGTGGCTTTTATTGTGAAAAGAACTTTCTACGTTCTGAAAATTTATCATTTGAATCTATAAAACAGTGGAAGAATAGATTAGCAAAAAAAAATCCATAGTAGTTTACTAACTTTGCAAGTGTCCAGGAATCACGCAAGAGTGTGAAACCCCAAGAAAGGTCAGAGAGTTGAATATTATAAGCACTCTCACAGGGGGAAGTTGAATGGTCTCTCTAGGCAACTTTAGGGGAAGAGCAACTAATCTTGAGGAGAGAAAAATGCTCCCCAAAGAAAAGACACTAACAGGAAATCAAATTTGACTGGGATCTGGTAGAGTGTCCTCTGGCATTTCTTCTGAAGCATGTGCCCTTTTAGTAGACAAATGTACTTTGAAGAGGCTTTCTGGAGGCAAAAGCTGGAAGATTATAATTTTAGGGCCAGACTGAGCTACAATACAATAACTTTTCTCAAATAGCAAAAAAAAAAAGAAAAGAAAGAAAGAAAGAAAGATGAGGAAAAGAAAGAAAATGGACAGAGCTGGGAGAGAGGGAAAGAGGAGGAGGAGGAGGAGATGGAAGGAGAACAGAGAGGGAGGATGGAGGGAGATTTGGGAGGACTGAAGGGAATCATGCTCATGCTCCAGGAGGGAAAGAGGAATGAAAGAAACAGATAAGGAGAAAGTCAGAGAAAGCTTGATGGTGTTTATATAAAGTTATCAGCATGCCAATCATACTTTGGCGTGGCACTTCCTGAGCTCCAAGAACTGAATGGCAATAATGCAACATTTGAAATGGAAACATTTCTTAAAAGTTCCAGAGCTGAGCAATTACATGGGCCTTTATATTAAAAGGCATTCATGTAACAAACAAAAGAATTTAAAAAAAATTAGCAAGATATACCTTTTTGAAATAAGAGAATCCAAGGATAAAGATGGAAACATTGAAGGACAGAAAAAAGGATGCTTTTTCCACAGAAAAGGAATGCAATCTTGTGCATTTGAGTATCTAATCTGCTTCAAGTACATAAAAATGTGGACTTATCCTCTATGAGCCAGAAAATAAGCACATAAAAATGATGGATAAAATATTAAAAAGAGAAAGTAAAAAGGTAAAACTCAGTGTCTGGCATGATAAGGATTTCCAAAACAAATATACACAATGTGCAACAAGCAGTCGGCTAGTGAACACGCTCAAGTCACAAGCTGGCTAAATGTTCAATCTGAACACCAAGACGGCCACTGTTTTGGTGACTGATGACAGCACGGATTTAACATTTCCACTTTGATGTTAGCCAGGGTCAAGACCTGTCTAACTTTACCCCCACCCCCTGAAAGAATGAATACTGCTTCTGCCAGGTGTCTGCTCATGACCCACAGCAGTACTGGGACATCAGATTATGGAGCTGCCAGCCATCTATGCAGCTGAATCAGCCATATGCCCAAAATTACTATGAGACAAGCATTGCCAGTTGCCAAGTTTGAACTAGTTGCAGATGGGGAGATTAGACAATTCTCATTGAGGATCAAGGGGAGAGAGACAACAGGAAAGAGGAAATAAAGGAATAGCTTTTGGTAGGCTTACATTGATTGAGTGGGCAGTCATCCTCTTTCCTACTGCTGTCAAAGGGCCAAACTGTGAGCCAACTCAGAGTGTTGCTCTAGCTCATAGAGGATAAGTCCACTAAAATCTCCAGGAGTTCTGATTATCTTTCCAACAGTGGCCTTGATGAATATTGTTTCCTCTGCTCCTTCCCATGAAATATAACCCCCTGGAGAATCTTCTTGTTTCATGAAATACATTCATTCTAGCATGCCTCTTTCTCTGACTCCTTTCATTCTTTCCTCCACTCTTTGCCTTGGCAACATAGACAAAGCCACTTTGTTCACCATGTGCTGGGTTTGGGCTCCTAAGAGTCACAATAGCAGAAACTTACTCTGTTCCCTGCAATCTTTGTCTGGGTATGGTTTTATTTCTACTAAGGGAGTGGCCTCAATGTTAGTAAACTTCTGATTGTCTTTAGTACATTGCATTCTGGCCCACCTAATCAAATACCCTCAAAGTCCAATCCCATTTGTACTTCTCTGGTTATTGCCAGTAATGGTAGCCATTTCTTGTGACTCTTTTTGTTTCAATCTGTTTCTTATTTTATTAGGCGGAGCTGGGTATCTTCCAGGTTAGATTAGAACTTATTTCTATTATCAGTTGGAAACTCAAGAGAGGCAAGTGTCACAGTTTTATTGGTACTTTGACAAATGCTATGACCAGGAGAAACTTAGGGAAAGAATGGGTTTATTTCATCTTATAGTTCCAGGACACAGTCCATAGTTGAGGGAAGTCAGGGCAAGAAGTCAAGCCAGAAATTGAAGCAGAAACCATGGAGAAAGGCTATGTGCTGACTCTCTTGCTGGCTTATACTTATCCAGATTTTTTTTATAGCCCAGGACATTTGTTCAAGGAATGGCAATGCCCACAGTGAGCAAAACCTTTCTTCTACATCAATTAATAATTAAGACTGTGCCCCACAGATATGCTCACAGGCCAATCTGATATAGGCAATTTCTTTCTCAAGTTATCATAGGCTCTATCAAATTGACAGTCAAAACTAGCTAGGACAACGATGGAAGATTCTGGGACAGGTCACCTACAAGCTTAGGGGGCTCTGTAGGATATTTACACATAGGGGAATGGTTATCTTTCAGTATAGTGGCTAGGCTACTTCTGTAGGCTCTTTAGGATTCAGAGAAGTTATCATTTTTTTAAAATTCACCTAGAAACCTACATTGCACATGTCAGGTTTCCAGATTTTTCCAAGTAATGTCTTGACTGCAGTCTTGACATTACAGTGTTTCAGAGATTCAGTTCATTATCACCATAGTGGGGAGCATGGCAGAATACAGGCAGGCAGTGAGGCAGTAGCTTAGAGCTACATCTAATCCACTGGCACAGCTTGGGCCTGGTGTAGGCTTTTGAAACCGCAAAGCCCACCCCAGTGACACAGTTCCCCCAATAAGGGCACACCTACTCAAACAAAACCACACCTCCTAATTCTTCTAATATTTTCAAACAGTTCTATTACCTGGCGACTTAGCATTCAAATATATGAGTCTATGGGAACCATTCTTATTCAAGCCACCACATTCCACTGTATGGCCCTCATAGGCTTGTACCATTATAATAATGAAAAACTGCATTCAGTCCCACTTCAGAAGTCCCCATAGCCTTTCACAATCTCAAGACTGCTTCAAAGTCCGAAGTCTCTTCTGAAGCTCAAGGCAATCTCTTAAATTGTAACCCTTGTAAGATCAAACAGCAGATCACATATTTCCAACATAAATTACCATTTCAAAAGGGGATAAGGGGAGCATAGTGAGGAAATACTGGACCAAAGCAATACCAAAAACCAGCTGGGCAAACTCCAAATTCTGCACCTCCATGTCTGATGTCAAAGCACTATCTTCAACTCTTTTCAGCTTTGTTGACTGCAACACACTTCTGTTTCTTGCCTGGTTCAGCCCTGGTCTTCAGCTTTCCTTGGCAGATATGACTCTGTCATCTCCAACATCTTGGGGTCTCTCAACACAATCCAGTCTTCACCTTCACAGCTTCCTACAGTGGCCTCCAGGAAATGACATCTCTGACACATGCTTGGCCTCAGGAACATTCTTTAGCAGTGGAGGGAGTTTCCACAACCCTTTTCTTATAGCCTTGACTCGAAAGCCAGAGTTACATGGCTGACGCTGTCAATTTCTCCTGCTTCACGGGGCTGGAACTTGGAAGCCGCCTTCAATCATATTTGCATCAGCTTTCTGTTTTTTATGGGTTCCTTCACTGGTCGAAATTTTCTTTAATTTCTTTGCACAAGTTGGAAGCTTAGCTGAGTGTAGAGTTGTCCGGAGGTCACCACTCCCTTTACTCAATTTAGCATCAGGCTTTACTTTAAACATTTTTATCTCCTTGAGCACTAGACTTAGCTCTATTCTACTTCCTGGTGACCCTTTTCTCCTCAAACTGTACATTTTGTATTTATCTTTGTCCAGCTTGCTCCCTTTCTTTATAAATCTGAATAATAACCACACAACACAGTCAATATTAGGCTGTCTTGACATATGCTCTACCAATGACACTAATCCATAACTCTTCAGTTTATCCTCAGGCAAACTTTTAGGACTAGGGTAAAAAGCAGACACATTATTTGCCAAAATATCATAAGAATTGTCTCTATATGATTTGCCCAATCTGTCAACACTTCATTTATGAACTTAATCATATAGTGTTGTTGGTTGTTTTTTCTCTTTGGGGCCCACCACCCAGCTCCCAAATAAATCACACATAGAGGCTTATAATAATAAGTAATCACATTACTTATAAATGCCCAGCTTTAGCTTGGCTTGTTTCTAGCCAGCTTTTCTTAAATTACCCCATTTATCTTTTGCCTCTGGGCATTTTCCTTTTCTTAATTTTGTAATCTTACTTTCACTCTTTCTTTGTGACTGGCTGTGTAGCTGTGTAGCTGGCCCCTAGTGTCCTCCTCTCTTTGTTCTCTTGATCTTTCTTCTTCTTCTCCCAGATTTCAATTTCTTCTTTCTGCCTGCCAGCCCTGACTATTCTTTCTCCTACTTCACTCTTGGCCATTCAGCTCTATATTAGACCATCAGGTGTTTTAGACAGGCAAAGTAACTTTACAGAGTTAAGCAAATGCAACATAAAGGAATGCAACACATCTTTGCATCATTAATCAAATGTTCCACAGCATAAACAAATGTAACACATCTTAAAATAATATTCTATAACAATATAGAAATTGTATTTTCTGAGAATTTAGGTCTTCAATATGAAGGGTCCTATGTCATGTAAAAAATTTTACTCTAGTTTTTCTCTTGTTAATCTGTTGTTTATTGTATGAAGAGAAACCAATAATTATTCTTATAATGGGTGAGAAAAGTAATTTTGTATGTTTTCACCCTTTCACCCCCCCCAAATGAACGGAGAGCCTTACACCCATGCATAGATGGCAACTCAATGTACAACAAAGTTGTCATTACAAGTGAGTGGCAAAAGATAAGATACTCTATGTTTTTGTTGTTGTTGTTGTTAAGACCATTAGGTGTTTTAGCATTTTAGTGAAAAGCAGACTTATGAAAAGGACTTCCTTTAAATTTGGTGTAAGGGCCAATTAATTTGGGCACAAGTACAGAACATAATAGAAGTGAGCTAGCCACTCAGAGCCAGAGCAGCCGCTTCATAAATTGGAATGACTTTTTCATTTTCCACTATCCTTAAATTCATAAAGCATGAATACCTGCCAAACACAATCTCAGAGCAGAAAGTGGCTGGAATTTTACTATACCTAAGCTCAACTATTCTTGAGTTGATATCACTAGTCCATAGACATTGCATTAATAAACTATTACTTCTGTTTAGGGAATATTCACACAGACACACACAGACACACACAGACACACACACACACACACACACACACACACACACAATAGCTTGCTTTTATAAAACTACATTCAGCAAGAATTAAGCCACAATACCTTGTCCAGTGAGAGAAAAAAATCATTACCCAGGTCAATATTTTTACCCACATCACACCAGTTTACTGAAAGTATATCTTTCCACATACCACCTCCTAAATCTGGTTTAATAGCCTTTTATCTCCAGTGGGCTTTGGCACTCTGTTATATTTAGGACCATGACCTCAGATATTTTCCCATAGTTATCCATATAAAAATGACTAAATATAATGAAATTTTATAATATTATTATAAATTTTAAGTAGAATGGAAACTTAAATGAAAAATACCCGTAAAATTTCAAAATTATTTCTAAGGGCATATACATGCATAAGACTGTAAGATGAATTTGCTAAATGGTCTTGTTAATAAAAAACCTGATGCCAGCTATTGGGGTAAATTCTGAAAGATCAAAGAGACTGAACAAGCCACAGATAACCTCACCTCACCAAACTTCCTGTTTCCTCAAACTGGAAGCCTCTGAGTCCTCATCCGAATGGATCTCAACTGAACTGCTGCTAAAAGCCTAAAAGCATAAAGGCCTCTAGTTCCTGGTCCTCACACCTTATATACCTTTCTACTCCCTGCCATCACTTCCTGGGATTAAAAGTGTGTGTCACCATGCCTGGCTGTTTCCAGTGTGGCCTTGAACTCATAGAGATCTGGATGGATCTCTTCCATCCCCAGTGATAGGATTAAAGGTATGTGTGCCACCATTTTCTGGCCTCTATGTCTACCTAGTGGTTTGCTCTGTTCTCTGACCCCAGATAAATTTAGTAGGGTGTACAATATATTGGGGGACACAATATCACCACATAAGACTTTTAAGGTCTAAATGAAAATGGCTTTATCAAACAAAACAGTGATACAATGTAAATAAACATGAAAATTTTGATGTAGCAGGACATGTTAAGAAGAGTGAAAAGGTTAGACACACAGCATAGAATAGGAGAACAATATTTGCAGTAAAGTACTAGCTTCCAAAATGTTTAATGAAGCCTACAAATCAATAAATAATGCAAATAACTCAATAGCAAAATGGACAAAGAATGTGGGCAAGCAATTAACAAAAGAGGAATTTCAAATGGGGAGTACATTTTTAGAAAATCTACCACTGTGCTAGAAATTAAGGAAATAAAAAAATATTGGAAAGCAGTAAGATACCATGCCAGATCAATCTGCCTAATGAAAAATATGAGACTATTTGTTGATGAGGATGAACACTCTACTGAGAGTTTATCCTGACAGCACTAATTTGGAAGGTAATTCAAAAATAGTTAGAGGAATAAAACACGAATCACTTATAACTCAATAACTGCACTTCTAATTGTAAGCACTACTGTCAGGGAGTGCTACCACATTTTTCTTTTGGTTTAACTTTCTGACCAAAAAATAATTGGCATGTTAAAGAACATGTCCTTGCCTCCAAACCCATGGGCAGACTCCTCACATTTCTGAGGTATTCATTCAGAGATGTCTGCTTTCATTCAAAGAATATCAAAACCTAACTCTCCCTAGAGGCAGGGTTGTAAACCTAAAGTAGAAATATTGCCCTTTTCTTCTTTTTTTTTTCAGAGTTAAAAGCCCAAGAGGTCAGAGCAGTAGCTAAGAGCTGAGACTAAAACCGCCTTCTTATCACCCGCTGCTGTTGCTGTCCTTCCCCTCAGAAAGAGACCTACTTCCTGAGTGTCTTTTTATTGACTTTGTGTTCTGCCTTCTCATTGGTTGTAGACCCAACCACATGACCTCCTCATCACTGCCTGTCTATACAGACCTCCAGGTCTCTATGGTTGGTATTGAGATTAAAGGCGTGTGTCTCCAAACTGGCTATGTCCTTAAACACACAGACTCTGCCTGCCATGTGATCAGATTAAGGGTGTGTGCTACCACTGCCAGACTTCTGCTATGGCTTGCTAATAGCTCTGACCCCCAGGCAACTTTATTTATTAACATACAAATAAAATCACATTTCAGCATAAATAAAATATCACCATAGACATTTCTTGTTCAAAAACCAAGACATAAATTTTGGTAATGTCTAGTTATCATTTATCACTTGTGTAATCTAAATTTTTTTTATTTTTTATAAAATTTTTAATTCATATCAGCCATAGATTCCCCCGTTCTCCCTCCTCCCGCCCCGCCCCTCTCCCCCCATCCCCCCTCCCGCCCACCCCCCATTTCCATCTCCTCCGAGGCAAAGACTCCCCCTAAATAGCCCGATCAGACCTACCCTGATGATAGGATGGCCAAACACCCTAATTGTCGTGCTAGAAACCCCATCCAGTGACTGAGGGAACTAGATGCAGATATCCACGGTCAGGCCCTGGGTGGAGCTCCGGGAGTCCAATTGGCGAGAAGGAGGAGGGTTTATGTGAGCAAGAGTTGTTGGGACCAGGGATGGATGGAATACGGGGACGAGTGGCCAAACGAATGGAAACACATGAACTGTGAACCAATGGCTGAGGGGCCCCCAACTGGATCAGGCCCTCTGAATGGGTGAGACAGTTGATTGGCTTGATCTGTTTAGGAGGCATACAGGCAGTTGGACCGGGTCCTGTGCTCAGTGCATGAGTTGGCTGTTTGAAACCCGGGGCTTGGTAGAGACCCTTGGCTCAGCCTGGGAGGAGGGGGCTGGACCTGCCCGGGCTGAGTCCACCATGCCCTTTTCTTCTTACAGAGGATATATATTTACATTTTAAAATCTGCTTTTCTGTGTGTATGTATAGAGATTAACTAATTAATACTATAAGGTTCTTTTGACTGTTTTGTCTCTGTGGTCTTTTCTACACACACACACACACACACACACACACACACACACACAAACACCCGTGTGTGCACTCTACTGTGGGACATGGGTCATATACAAGGCACAACTCACAGCTGAAGCATCCTGAATTTGTAAGTTATTCTAAGGAAAAGAGTTGCCTTGGAGGGTCTCTTAATGAAAAGAATTTTATGAGAAATAAAATGCATGTAGTATGTCACTAGTATTTAAGTCTTATTTTTAAAAGTTGAAGTTTGTTTTGACTAATAAAATAGTGCTGTCAAACATTTTCCTGACTTTTCTAAGGAACCAGCTCCTATTAAATGCAAAAATAGTGGTTTCTATATTAATAATTTCTGACTTTTCTCATTTCCTTTCTACTTTTTTAGGTTTAATTATTGTTGTTTTGCTACACACTGAATTCATTTTTATTTTCTTATAGTTACTAAAGTAAGCATTTGAGTGTAATATTTTTACTTTGAATAGCATTTTAGTTTTTGTCTGATATACAACATTAAATGACTATATTTGTTTTTGAAATTATATTTTCCCTCATACCTGATTTTTCAGGAAAATGTTGCATTTGGCTTTAATTTTGGAGCAGCAATATTATTTTCTTTTTTCTTCCCTGCCTCACTAAGCTAGTTAAAAACTAACTTTAGTTTATTACAATCAGAATACATTTTCTACTTTTGTATGCATGTCAGTATAAGTCAATCTTGAACATCTTACTGTACAAATCTTCTGGAGATTTACTGTTCTTTCTTTTCCTGATTGTTCTAGCTTGACACATATAAAATACCAAAATTATAGACTATTCATTCATTACAAAAGTTCATAAATCATATGTAATATATGTTGGCCATATTGAAGGAATGTAAATGGAATAAAATCATTCAGAGTATGTTCCTTCAAAATAACAGAAATAAGTCAGACATTAACATTAATAACAAAATCTAGAAAATTCTTTTGGGTTTGGGTCAGAGAATAAATTATAATAGAGATAAAAAATTCCAAGTTGAATCATAATTGAAATGTAAGCTGTCATGTGCATATCTGAAGATTTATGACACTGAAGCAAACATATTTTGGTTATTGCTGGGGATATATGAAAGAGTCGTCATCATAATTAATAATTAAAATTCAAATTCAAAATGAAATATGGCTATATACTTACCAGAATGGATAAATTAAGAGTGAACTTGCTAGATATTGTAATGATGTGGAACAACTAAACCCCACATATATTGCCAATACTATTTTAAATTGACACAAACTACTTTGGAAACCTGGGACTTTTCACTCCTTATCATTTATCCTATAGTTCAAAATTGCACTTCCAGATAAACACCCAGAAATATGTGTATAGGTATTTATATACATCAAAAGTCAGGGACAAGTATGTTCATTTCCACATTATTTATGACAGCCAGATATTTGAAACAGCTTAGATAGCCATCAGTTGAGTGGATAAATGAATTGAGTATATTTATGAAAAACATAGTGATAAAAATTAATGAACTACTGCTGTGTGCAATGATACTGATGAATGGCTCACATAAATATAATGCTGGGCAAAATGTCCAGACATAGAAAAGCATATGCTACAAGATTTCATTTATGGGAAATGTGAACACTGGTCAGGAATCAAGATAGCAGCCACTTCTGGAAGGAGAGTGGGTTTTGTACATGGGAGAAGACCCAGAGTCACTTGGAAAGTGCTGGCCATGCTCTAGTTCTCATCTGGATGACAATGATTATTTCTTGGCTGAAAAATGTGTGATTTCCACCTTTTATATCCAGTATTTCCTTTTTAAATGTTTAATAATTGAACTAGAAATTACTATTTTGTCATGCATGTCAGATAAATACTGATCTGAATCAAATCTGAGTTGCTGAAGCAGACACCAGAGAATGTTCAGGTTTTAACAATGAACTGTTCATATTTGCGAGCTCTCGGTGCATTAGGTCCCTTTGGAAGTCAGAACTTGGACTGTGTCATCTGAACACCCTCCTTTATACAATTCAGCTTTAGCAACATCAAATACTTGCTCTTTTCTTTCACTCCTTTCTCTGATTTTACTTCTAAAGGTTCTGCTAAATTTTGTAAACTCTTTTGGCTACTTGGACTCTCCATCTTGAAATGTGCTGTGCTACCCTCAAAATGTGTTCAGAAACCCACCATTTCTCCCACTTTCTTTCCTAGTTTTCCTGGCTTAAGCCACTTCATCTCTCTCCTGAAGACACAAGACACGTCTTTTAGTCATTCCTTTTTTAGCCTAGCACTCTAATCTGGACTGCATAAGGAAATCAAAATTCTCATTAATGTTGAGATAGTTTTTCTTATATTCAAAACATTCTGAAAAACCCTCTTATTCACTCAACATCTGATTTTAAGCTGTTATCTAACCTACAATGCCTTGCAATAACTTCCTTTGGCCTTACCTCTCTGTCCTTACTAACTTCATTCTAGGTGTCTTGGCCTCCTTTATATCCTTTTAAATAATTAGTATGGCTCTATCTCAAGGCTTTTGTATTTGTTCCTTCTTCCAGGGTATTCTTTATCCACAAATGGCCATTTTCCTTGTACCTTTCTTTCTGGATTCTGCTCACATATCTTTGTTACAAACAAGCCTTGTTGACCATTTATAAAAAAACTACTCTCCTTATCACCCACTTTCCATTTTTCCTGTCTTTTTTTCCTTGAAATTGATTACTACATAATAGTATATAGGAAATTCTGTGTTATGATTTAATTGCCATAAGGCTATGAAATGTGTCTTCTTCCAACTTATGTCTTCAACCTGAAGAAGAATGTATCTAGAAAATAAGAATCAATAAATGATGAATTTATAAATAGTTGAACAATATCATAAGAATTAATATGACTGTTAGATTGTGACACAGATTTGGCAGATATGTTTTTAAGTCAAAAGTTGTACAGTAACACACACATAACATGTCATTTGACATCTGAAGTGGAATTTTTTAACATCCTTCTATGTGATAAAATTGTTTTCAGCAATAGCCACCCAATGATCAATAATAATGATCATTTTCTTGATTTGACTTTAGTTTTAATGTTATTAAAAATCAAGGAAAAATTTAATCCAAGTTCCATGATATTTAACTTCGATGCAATTCTTTCATCTATGAACTATAATTCATACTTACAAAATAAGAATATCATACTTTACTATTGCATGTGGTTTCACTACTTCAACATTTAAGCACAAATAACTTGAAGAGTAATTGTGTGGCCAGAGAGATGGCTTAGCAGTTAAGAGAACTAGCTGCTCTTCTAGAGGATGTGAGTGAGATTCCTAGCACCCACATGGTGGCCCACAGTTGTCTGTAACTCAAGTTCCAATGGATCCATTGCCTTCTTTGGACATTGCATGCAGGCAAAACATTCATACACACAAAATAAAAATTGATAAATCTTTCTTTAAAAGCTTATAAGTGGTTAGTTAGAATGACAGAAATGAAAGAATTGAAGTAAACCTACTCTATTTTCATAGCCACTGTCTTAGGGTTTCTATTGCTGTGAAGAGACACCATGACCACGGTAACTCTTATAAAGGAAAACATTTCATTGGGGCTGGCTTACAGTTCAGAGGTTTAACACACTGTCATCATGGCATGAAGCATACAGGGTCCAGGCAGATATGGTGCTGTAGAAGGAGCTGAGAGTTCTACATCTTGATCTGCAGGTAGCAGGAAGTGAACTGGTTTGAGCTTCTGAGATCTCAAAACCCACCCCCTAGTGACACACCTCCCTCCAACAAGGCCACACCTCCTACTAGTGCCACTCCCTATGAGACTGGGGGGGCATTTTTTTCAAACCACCACAGCCACTGTGCTATCATTATTTACTTCTAATTTATTTTACTCTACACAGGAATATGAAATAATGCAGATGTTCGAGGTAGAAACTGCCAAACGGAGCTTGTGAAATTCTGAGCTTCCATTAACTCACACTCAATTGAATATGTATAGTTGAGGCTGCACGTGCTGAAGACTCACCATACAAGTCACAATTCTCAAAATGGATGTCCATATAGAAAGATTTTTAAAGAAAAGTAATAAAAATAGCTCTTGGTTGCCTGCAAGAACTTGAAGACAAGATTCTATTGCTGAAGATATCATACATTTAATCACAAGACTTGAAGGAATCATGCTGGTATTGACCTGGAAGACTCCTTACTTAGGACTAGGGGGGGAAATTTTTTCTTAGGTCCTGGTAATTGAGGGAGGGGAGTCCCAAGACCAGGGAAAGGTGGTGAAGCTTAGGCTATTGATTGACAGTACTCGTTCTGGAGTATATCTGACCTGTTGCAGGTGGATCCAAGTCCCTGGAGCTTACATGATTTTTTTTTGAGTTTGCAAAGAGATAAGTTTTAGACACATTAGCATTTCCACTGTTTATAATCTGTACTGAAATTTACCTTGTAGAAATTGCAGTATACTCATGCCTTTGAGCCATTAAAAAGCAAACAAAGGGAATTTAAAATCCTGAGCTTGTGGCTATGATAATAGTAGTAGTAGAGTGGTTAGTACCCTGCCAGAGTTAGCTTAATAGCTTATCAGAATTCCATCAATTAATATTTCATTCTATTACACATCTCAAATCACTTTCTCCTTTTCACCACTTAAGCTTTCCTATCTTCACATAAACAAACCTTAAAGCACCTGGTCCTTTCCCATCACCACAGCATCACCTTGACATCCCCATTCTGTCCAATTTACCAGGAGACACAGGTAGTTGATTACTGAGGGCAGTCATTGTAAAGAGTACCTTTTAAATAAAGAAATAGTAAAAAGTTACATTGAAATCCATTCTGTGAGTCTCTTTTTGAGTCTGAGGTGTGTGGATATCTCTGGGGTGCTGTTGGTTCTTACCACCCAGGCATGTTTGAGAGTCTTTGTGCCTCTAGCTCTGTGGCTAATGGTTGGCACTCCTGTAACAATAGCTAATTAGTTGTTTGATTAGAGATTTTTGAATGTGTCATTGGAGATATAGAGAAGAAATTGATTAAACAGGGTGTGATTAGTAGAGACAGGAAAATGAGGAAAGGGGTCAAGAAGGAAAACATCCACTTCCATATGGCGTTCTCCATCCAGTGGAGTTGAGCATGGCTATGGGGTGAAGTCTCATTCTTCTGGAACTGGGGATAAGGCAGTTGATCTTTGTTTCCCTTTGAAATTTAAGGGAGCAGGGTTCTGTTGGCATTGATGAGTACAAAGAAAAATTGTCTTGAGGTGGGGGAATAAAAGGGTTGAGGTGGGATAAGTCAATCCAGTGAGGGAGGACCTCAAGCTCAGGAGCTGTGGGGGTTACAAGAATTACCTTGAAGGGACCCTGCAATTTAGGGGAAAGGGGTGAGGGACGTTGGTCTGGAGAAGAGAGAAGGGCCTGATCCTTGGTTGACTGGGGATGGACAGGGGTTGATGCATGGTCGGGATAGGGAGTGGTCAGTAAAGTTCCATACGAGAGAGTGGATATTACAGAGTAAGGGAGTGAGTAGGTGATCAGGGAGAGGTGAGGATTCGTGTTGGGACTGGGGGTTAGAACCAGCTGCTCATACATAAGCTCAAATGGGAAGATAGGAAGGGGTTGCTTGAGGAGAGTCTGGAGCCTGAAAAGAGCCAGAGGCAAGAGTTTTATCCAATTGAGGTGAAGTTCCTGTGATATTTTTAAAAGGGTGTTTTTTTAAGAAGCAGTTCGTTCTATCTTTCCTGAGGACTGGGGATGGTATGGGATATGGAAATGCCAAAGAATGCTGAGGGCTTTAGACAGGGTTTAGGAAATCTGGGAGGTGAATTCAGGACCATTGTCTGACTCTAGGGAGGCTGAGATTCCAAATCAGGAATGATCTCCCAGAGTAGTTCAGAGACTGTCTGAGCCCCTTTGTTAGTTATGGGTAATGCCTCCACCCAGTCTGAGAACGTGTCCACTAAGACCAGGAGGTACCCAACTCATCTGACTATGATCATGTGGGTAAAGTCAAGTTGCCAGTCAGTCCCTGAGCAGGAGCCTCTGGCCTGGTGGATAGGAAAAGGAGGACTGTGGTATCTGGACTTGGGGTCTGACATTTGACAGATTTTACAAGAGGCAGTAATAGTCCTTAAGAAATGCAAGTCCTCAGGGATGGGCTGCAGGTGGGCCTTGACAAAATGAGACATAGCTTGGCTATTAGGATAAAAGAGCTGGTGCAAATAGGATAGAATTGTCAAGTGTCAGGTGGTAACTGTGGGGATGTGGGTTGTAGTGTATGGATTCCCTGTGGTGGATGGGGTGAGTCTGGGCCTTGGAGAGCTGCTGCTCTAGCTGCCTTGTCAGCTCAGTTATTTCCTTAGACATGATGGAGTTGTCAGCCTGATGCGACCATCAGTGAATAATTCCAATAGCTGTGCAGAGATGGGAGGCTTTTAGCATGGCCATAATTTTACCTGAGTTGGTTATGGACCCTCCTTTTGTTGTAAGTAGTCTGCACTCTTTCCAGATGACAGCATGGGACAAGAGGATATGAAAAGCATATTTCGAGTCTGTGTAAACATTAAGGTGTTGTCTTTGTGCCAATTGGAAGGCACAGGTGAGAGCTATTAGTACAGCCTGTTGACTAGTGGTAGGCAGGGAGGGCCTGTGCCTCAACCACCTCGGTATCAGACACTATGGCATAGCCTGCTTTTCAGGCCCCCTCATGTAAAAACGAGCTGTCATCTGTGTACCAGGGATAGATGGCCTGAGGCAATGTGCCCTCCTATATGTATGAAGGATGGGGCAGTAGTTCTTCTAGGGTTTCAATGCAAGAATGACATGAGGAGTGGTCAATGTTTGGTTGTGAGTCTCTGTATCTGCTCCCATCAGTGGCTGGATGAAGCCTCTCTGATGATGATTATGTTAGACTCTGGTCTACCAGTATAGAGGACTATCATTAGGAATCATTGCATTGACTTTTTTTTGCCAGACTTGTCTGGTTCTATCCTAGGTCTCTGGACCATCCAGCCTCTGGGTCCAGGCCCTCCCAACAGTGTCAGACAGGTTCCCTTTCATGGCAGGAATCTCAAGTTGGACCATCATTGGTTGGCCACTCCCACATTTTCTGCACAACCTTTACCCTAGCACATCTTGTAAGCAGGACAAATTGTAGATTGAATGTTTTGTGGCTGGGTTGGTGTTCCAGTCCCTCCACTGAATGCCTTGCCTGGTTATGGGAGATGGAAGATTCAGGCTTTGTGTTCCCCATTACTAGGAGTTTTTGCTAGGGTTACCCTCATAGATTCCTAGGAGTTTCCATTGCTCTAGATTTCTACCTTGTCCCCAAAATGTCCTCCAATTCCAGTTATCTCTCCTAGTGCTCTCTCTCCAACCTCCATCTATTCCCTCCTGTTCCCATCCCCACCTTTCCTCAGTCCACCCTCAAAATCTTGTCTATTTCCCCTTCCCAGGGTGATCCATGTGTACCCCCTTGAGACCTCTTTGTTAGTTAGCCTATCTGTGTCTATGGATTGTAGCATGATTATCCTTTCCTTTATAGCTAATATCTACTTATAAGTGAGTACATACCATGTTTGTCTTTCTGGGTCTGGGTTACCTCACCTAGGATGATTTCTTTCTAGTTCCATTTATTTGCTTGATTTTATGATGTCATTAAAAAACAGCTGAGTAATACTCAATTGTTTAAATGTACCATATTTTCTTTATCAATTTTAGGGTGAAGGGCATATAGGCTGTTTCTAGTTCCTGCTATTACAAGTAAAGCTTCTACGAACATAGTTGAACAAGTATCCCTGTGGTAGGGTGGAGCATCCTCTGGGTATATGTGCAGGATTGGTATAGCTTGGTCTTGAGGTAGATTGAATTCCAATTTTCTGAGAAACCACTATATTGATTTCCAAAGTGGCTGTACAAGTTTGCACTCCCACCAGCAACTGAGGAGTGTTCCTCTTGCTCCACATCCTTTCCACTATGAGCTGTCACATGTGTTTGTTATCTTAGCCGTTATGACATGTTTAAGATGGAATCTGAGTTGCTTTGATTTGCATTTCCCTAATGGCTAAGGATGTTGAATATTTCTTTGTTTCTCAGCCATTTGAGATTCCCCTGTTGAGAATTATCTATTTAGATCTGTACCCCATTTTTTCTACATATTTTATTGAGTCTTTGGGAATTTCACATGATGCACCACAATCACACTCACTTCCCAGACCTTCCATATCCACTCCTCTACCCTTTTGACCTCCCAACTAAAAAGATGAAAAAAATTAAAATTAAAATAAACAGAAAAAGAAAACAATTTCATTTTGTGTTATCTATATGCTTATTGGAGCATGAGCAAACTTTCAGTGGCCTACTCCTTAAATAGAACTGAGTCTACTGTCATCCCTAGCAGAAGCCATCAATTATAGAGCACTACCTTCTGCATCATCCTTATCACACTTTTTAAGAGTTCTCTTCAATAGCTTCCCATTTAGGCTATTACTTTTACTTTGGGGTGAGGGGTTAGAGTGGGGATAGGGTTTGTTACAGAGGTCTTCCCTGTCCCTGTTTCTCATCTGTATGTCTGCAGTCATTGATATTACTGCAAAAATAGCTTCATTGCTCTTTAGAGTCAGTGGGAGCACAGATCATGGGCTTCCACATGGTTTCTGTTGACAGCACAGACAATGAACTTGGCCCCCAGCTGCAGTAGGACCACCGATACAGACAAAGCCCTCAGAGGCATCCCAGACCATGGACATCCACAAGGACCTCAGTGGTAACCTGGGCCACTGACATCAACACAGACCCCGCTACAGCAGGACCCCAGACCTAGACACAGACCTCAGTGGCAGCATGGACCCAGACATCACCATGACAGTGAAAGCTTCTCAGCTCAGTATGGCCCTTGGCAGCAGTGCTATCCACAGACATCAACATGGTTCCAGGAAACAGCCCAGAACACAGACTGTACACCATTTTTTAATTGGATTATTTGGTTTATTGATGTCTAGTTTCTCGAGTTCTTTATATATTTTGAATTTTAGCCCTCTGTCAGATGTGGAGTTTGTGAAAATCTTTTCCCCATTCTGTAGGTTGCCATTTTTTCCTATTAATAGTGTCCTTTGCCTTAGAGAAGCTTTTCAGTTTCATGAGATTCCGTTTATTAATTAATGATCTTAGTTCCTGGTTATTGGTGTTCTGATCAGGAAGTTGTCTCCTGTGCCAATGTATTCAATGTTATTCCCCACTGTCTTTTCTATTAGGTTCAGTGTATCAGGTTTTATGTTGAGGTCTTTGATCCACTTGGGCTTGAGTTTTGTGAGGGTGATAGATATGGATCTATTTGCATTCTTCTACTTGCCCACATCTAGCTATGCCAGCACCATTTGTTGAAGATGCTTTCATTTTCCAAATGTATGTTTCTTGCTTCTTTATAAAAATAATCAGGTGTCCATAGATGTGTTGATTTATGTCTGGGTCTTTGATTCAATTCCATGATCAACCTGTCTGTTTTTTATGCCAATACTATGTGGATTTTATTACAATAGCTCTGTAATAGAGCTTGAAATCAAGGATGGTGATACCTGAAGAAATTGTTTTATCCTATAGGATTGTTTTATCTATCATTTTTTTGCTTTTCCATATGAAATTGAGTATTGTTCTTTTAATGTCTGTAAATATTTGTGTTGGAATTTTGATAGGATTTGTGTTGACTCTGTAGATTGTTTTTGGCTGGATGGCCATTTCTACCATGTTGGTCCTACCTATCTACGAATGTAGGAGATCTTTCCATCTTCTGATATCTTCTTCAATTTCCTTCTTCAAAGACTTGAAGTTTTCATCATACAAATATTTCACTTGCTTGGGTAGGGTTACCCCAAGATATTATTATATTACTTGAGGCTATTGTGAAAGGTGTTGTTTCCCTGATTTCTTTCTCAGTCCATTTGTCATTTGTAAATTGGAGAACTACTGATGTTTTTTTAGTATTGAACCACTCATTGAAGGTGGGGTTTTTTTTTTTTTGTTTTGTTTTTTTGTTTTTGTTTTTTGTTTTTTTGTTGTTTTTTTGCTGTAAAAGTTTACTGGTAGAATTTTTAGAGTTACTTAGGTATACTATCATATCCTATCATCTGCAAATAGCAATACTTGGACTTCTTTCTTTCCAAGTTGTATCCCCCTGATCTCCTTTGTCTTAATGCTCTAGCTAGAACTTCAAGTACCATATTGAATATATATAGATAGTGGACAGCCTTGTCTTGTTCCTGATCTTATTGTAGTTTCTTTGAGTTTCTCTGTTGTAGAATATTATTTTAAGATGTGTTACATTTGTTTATGCTGTGGAAATTTGTTTAGTGATGCAAAGGTGTGTTACATTCTTTTATGTTGCATTTGCTTAATTCTGTGAAGCTGTGTTACTTTGCCTGTCTAAAACACCTGATTGGTCTAATAAAAAGCTGAATGGCCAATACCAAGGCAGGAGAAAGGGTAGGTGGGGCTGTCAGATAGAGAGAATAGAAGAAGAAAAAGAGAGGAAGAGTTTGAGGAGCGAGAGAAAGAGGAGGAGAGAAAGACTCCAGGGGCCAGCCACCCAGCCACCCAGCTACACAGCAATCCTTTGAGAAAGAAGTAAAGAAAAGTATACAGAAATAGAGAAAGATAAAAGTCCAGAGGTAAAATGTAGATGGGATAATTTAAGTTACGAAAAGCTGGCTAGAAAAAGTCAAGCAAAGGCTGGGCATTTATAAGTAATAATAAGCCTCTGTGTCATTTGTTTGGGAGCTGAGTGGCAGACTCCTCAAAGATCAAAGAGTAAACATAAACAACAACATTTCTCTACATTTAATTTGATGTTGTCTATAGACTTCCTGGAAATTTCCTTTATTATGTTCAGGTATGTCCCTTGTATCCATGATTTCTCCAAGACTTTTTATTATGAAGAGATGTTGGATTTTGTCAAAGGCGTTTTTAGCATCTAATGAGATGATCATGTGGGATTTTTTTGTTTTGTTTTTTTGCTTTCAGTTTTTTGATATATTGGATTACATTGACAGATTTTTGTATGTTGAACCATCTCTGAATCTCTGTAATGAAGCCTACTTGATCATGGTGACTGATCTTTTTGATGTGTTCTTGGATTTGACTTGCAAGTATTTTATTGAGTATTTTTGCATCAATGTTCATTAGGGAAGTTGTTCTGTAATTGTCTTTCTTTGTTGAATTTTTCTGTAGTTTAGGAATCAGGGTGACTGTGACCTCATAAAATGAATTTTTTCAATGTTCCTTCTATTTCTATTTTGTGGAATAATTTGAGGAGTACTGGTATTAGCTCTTCTTTGAGAGTCTGGTAGGAATTTGTGCTACAACTGTGTGGGTTTTTTTTGGTTTTTTTTTTTTTTTGGTTGGGAGACTTTTAATGACTGCTTCTGTTTCCTTAGGAGTTATAGGTTTATTTAAATTGTTTATCTGGTCTTGATTTAACCTTTGATAAGTGGTATCTATCATGAAAACTGTCCAATTTTTTTTTGAATTTTCCAATTTTGTGGAGTACAGGTTTTTGAAGTATGACATAATGATTCTTTGGATTTCCTCAATGTCTGTTGTTATGTTCTACTTTCTGTTTCTGATATTGTTGATTTGGATATTCTCTGTCTGCCTTTTAGTTTGTTTGGATAAGAGCTTGTCTATCTTGTTGATTTTTTTCAAAGAACCAACTCTTATTTCATTGGCTCTTTGTATTGTTTTTATTGTTCCTATTTTATTGATTTCAGCTCTCAGTTCGATTATTTCCTGCCACCTACTCCATTCGGATGTGTTTGCTTTTTTTGTTCTAGAGCTTTCAGGTGCGCTATTAAGTTGCTAGTGTGAGACCTCTCAAATTTCTTTATGAAGGTGCCTAGTGCTATGAACTTTCCTGTTAGCACTTCTTTCATTGTGTCCCATAAGTTTGGGTATGTTGTGCATTCATTTTCATTGAATTATAGTAAGTCTTTAAGTTTTTTTTATTTCTGCCTTGACCCAGTAGTCAAGCTGATCAGTTTCTATGACATTGTGGGCTTTCTGTTGTTGAAATCCAGCTTCAGTCCTTAGTGCTTTGATTTTCTTGTATCTTGTATCTTTTGAGACTTGCTTTGGACCAAGTATATGGTCAATTTTGGAGAAAGTTCCATGAGGTGCTGAGAAGGTATATTCTTTTTTGTTTGGATAAAATGTTCTGTAGATATCTGTTAGGTTCATTTGGTTCATAACATCTGTTAGCTTCATTATTTCCCTGTTTAGTTTTTGTCTGGATGGCCTGTCCTTTGGTGAGAGCGCAGTATTGAAATCTCCCACTATTGATGTATGAGGATCAATGTGTGGTTTAAGCTTTAGTAATGTTTCTTTTATAAATGTGGGTGTCTTTACATTGGGGCATAGATCATAAGAATTGAGAGGTCACCTCGGTGGATTTTTCCTTTGATGAGTATGAAGTGTCCTTCCCCATCTCTTTTGATTAATTATGGTTGGAAGTCTATTTTGTTAGATATTAAGATAGCTACAGCATCTTGTTTCTTTGGTCCATTTTCTTGGAAAATCTTTTTCTAACCCTTTATTCTGAGATAATATCCATCTTTGATGTTGAGGTGTGTTTCTTGTATGTAGCAGAAGATGGGTCCTGTAGCAGAAGATGTGTCCATTCTGTTAACCTGTGTCTTTTTATTGGGGAGATTGAGTTCATTGATGCTGAGAGATATGAATGACCAATGCTTGTTATTTCCTATTATTTTGTTTTTGTTGGTGGTGGTGGCAGTGTGTGTGTGTGTGTGTGTGTGTGTGTGTGTGTGTGTGTGTATGTGTGTGTGTTTCCCTTATTTTAGTTTAGCTGTTATGAGATTATTTATTTCATGTGTTTTCATGGGTGTAGTTAACCTCCTTGGGTTGGAGTTTTCCTTCTAGAACCGTCTGTAGGGCTGGATTTGTGCATAGATATTGTTTAAATTTGACTTTGTCATGGAATACCTTGTTTTCTCTGTAGTGATTGAAAGTTTTGGTGGTTATAGAAGTTGGGTCTGGTGTCTGTGGTCTCTTAGTCTACATGACATCTGTTCTAGCTCTTCTGGCTTTTAAAGTCTCCATTGAAAAATCAGGTGTAATTCTAATAGGTCTGCATTTTTATGTTACTTGATCTTTTTCCCATTTAGCTTTTAATATTCTTTGTTCTGTGTGTTTAGTGTTTTGATTATTATGTAGCACGGGTATTTTACTTTTATGGTCCACTCTATTTGGAGTTCTGTATGTTTCTTGTACTTTTATAGGCATCTCCTTCTTTAGGTTAGGACAACTTTTTTTTCTATGGTTCTGTTGAAAATATTTTTGGGACCTTTGGGCTGTGATTCTTCTTCTATTTCTATTATTCTGAAGTTTTGGATTTTTATAGTGTCCCAGATTTCCTTGATGTTTGTGTCAAGGACATTTTAGATTTAACATTTCTTTGACTGATATGTATCAGTTTCCTCTATCATATCTTCTATGCCTGAGGTTCTCTCTTCCATTTCTTGTATTTTGTTGGAGATTCTTGTGTCTTTAGTTTTTGTTGGCTTACCTAGATGTTTTTGTCCCCAGGATTCCCTCAGTTTGTGGCTTTTTTTTTTTTTTTTTGGTTTTTCGAGACAGGGTTTCTCTGTGTAGCTTTGCGCCTCTCCTGGAGCTCACTTGGTAGCCCAGGCTGGCCTCGAACTCACAGAGATCCGCCTGCCTCTGCCTCCCGAGTGCTGGGATTAAAGGCGTGCGCCACCAACGCTCGGCAAGTTTGTGTTTTCTTTATTGCTTCTTTTTTCATTTTCAGGTCTTGAATAGTTTTCTTCATTTCCTTCACCTGTTGGTTTTTTCTTGGGTTTCTTTAAGAGATTTATTCATTTACTCCCATTGTTCATTTGTGTTTTCCCGGATTTCTTTAAGAGATTTATTCATTTCCTCTTTAAGAACCTCTATCATCTTTACAAAGTTTGTTTTAAAGTCATTTTCTTGTGCTCCATCTGTGTTAGAATATTCAAGAATTGCTGTAGTAGGATAGCTGGGTTCTGGTGGTGTTATATATCCTAGCTGTTGTTGATTTGTGTTCTTACATCGGCATCTTGGCATCTAGTTTTGGGATAAATACAAGTCTAGGTGCTGACTTTTGAATTTGTTTTTATTGTATGGCTGTTTTGTTTCTTGGTTTTTGTTTCCTCTTTGGTCTTCTGGCCTGTGGTCTTTGATCTTGTGGTTTGTATTTCTGGCAACTAGTGTGACCTCTGGTCCAGCAGGGAGTCTCCATCAGAGTCAGAGTCAGAGGCTGGATGTCTGGTCAAGCAGGAGGTTCTCTGTCCTTCTGACTGATGTGGCATCTGAGCAGTGGATATCTGCTCAAGGTAGGGGTGTGGGCATATTGATGTAGGCAGGCAGTGGGGTGGAAAGAGTTGTCAGTGATGTGGGTCTTTGGGAATTGAAGGTATGAGAGGGTTCTGAGGGCAGGTGGTTTTTTTTCCTTTATCTTTTTCTGACTGACAATATTTTTAAAGCCCTTATCTTTAGTAATATGAAAAGAAGAAGACAAGAAAGGAGATAGGAAAAGGAGAAAGAGAGAGAGGAGAGAAGAGATGGCGGTCTCTCCCTTCAAAAGTTTGTCAGTACATGTGAAGGAAATAACAAAAAAAATTTATTTATGTGTTGTAACCCCCAAAGTAACACATAAGTTAGTAAGGATCATTGGTGCAGCCTTACAATGGAAGTTATTATAGAATTGAATATTTGCATAGTGCTATGTGTTGGTTCATAAGTGACTTGGAAATTATAAAGAGGAAAAATATATTTTCACAATGAAGACATTAGCAACTCATCACCTTACCCAAGTGATAGACCTTAGCATCAGTAATAGTCAGGCAAGCTGAAGTTAGAAGATCCCTTGTAACATGAACTTGAAATTCATAGAAACATCTAATCAAACTTCTATGCTTAACATTTTGTCAATATAGCATATAGGGAGAAGAGACTGAATTAGTTTTATCATAAGTATATATTGGGTAAATCAAGCATAGGAAATATTCTATTGGACAACTGGCCTGGAATCTTTATTTATTAATGTTATAAAATGAGAGTGTGAAGATGCATAATAGCAATGATGTATTACATGAATTGTGATTAGACCTTGGTATGAAAACTATTGCTACTGAAAGCACTCTTGGAATAGTTATTATGTAGTTATTTACAGTATTTCTTGGAAATTTTTTTGATGAAAACCATAGATCTCTAATATTAGATGGAATTTGTGCTTTATTTGATTGGTAGCGATTAAAAAATTCTAATAATTCTGAATTATTGAAAGAAGTATAATTTAAAACTTGAGGAAGCATTTTAATTCAAGATAATTTTAGAATAATTTGGGAGGATTGGAGAGGTGGCTCAGTAGGTAACAGTGCATACTGTTCTTGTAGAGAACCCAAGTTTGGTTCCTAAAACACATGTGGGGTGGCCCTCATGTGGTGGTACCTCCAGCACCAAAGGATCCTAAGGCCTCTTCTGGACTGCCAGTGTACCTGTACTCACATGTGCACAAGCCCACCCAACTGCACCCCCCACCATGTATACATATTTTAAAAACATTTGTAGAGGTTTCCGCTAAATAAATTTACTAACTATAAAAAATGATTTGTATGTATTTTCAGTTTAATTCTTTCAATTGCCACTGTTATTTGAATAGTATATCTGAGTTGGACAAGGTTACTGAGGTCTGTAATCTCTGTACTTTCAAGGAAAAAGCAGAAGCATCAGAAGTTCAAGGTCATCATGCACTTCATAGAAAGTTCAAGGACACATGGGTTACAAAACAGAAAATATAACTTAAAATTCAATAGTAGGGTATTGGTTAAGTGAGGGACTGCTATGTAACCATTATAAATGCCAATAACATCAGATAATATCTTCCTGTGTAGCTTGGTTAAATTGAGGAATTTATCAAAAAAGATAATGAATATCTCCCAGAAACTCTGAGAGGTTTTGGATGTCCACAGTCAAGAACATGTCCCAAATCATGCTCAACAGGGCAAAATAATGACCATGATATTGAGAACTGACAATAGAACTACCACTTCAGTTGCCTCTGACAGAATCATAAATATGAAACATTGTTTCTGTGACCATTCACGGCAAAACTATCTGAGGACTCAGTGAATGGTGACAAAGTGTGTATCTGGACCACACACCAAATGATCAGTATCACAGCTGAATCAAAACAAAATCTCCAGCTCCTATGGTACTCATACACACTGAAGCAGTTAAGGAGACTTTCCTAGGAAGATACCTGCAGGAAGAACATTCCAGAAAAGAATAATCCAAGGCATACATAGGCTGGAAAGATTTGAATATGACGGAAATTGCTAGTGTGGCTGAAGCAGAATAAGTAAAGGAGACGGAAGATAAGGCAGGAATAACAATCGGGGAGAGTTTTGTAAAGCACTGAAAGTTCTTTGCCTCTTATCTAGATTAAATAAGGAGTCATAGTTAAATCAGAGTGGGTATTCAAACAGCATCTTAGTATGTAGTCCAGGTTAGCTTTGAACCTCAGTCCTCCCCCAGCCTCCTGGTTGCTGAGATTACAGGCATGTTCTACCACATTCGTTTCTCCAGTACTAGAGGTTGAGCAGAAAAATGGTGTGACCTGACTCACTCACTCTTTAATCATTGTACTAACTTTTTATTCAACATGCAGAAAAATAAATGTCTAAAATTGAAAGCAACACTCCCAAGTGAACTGAAAACAATATATGCTGTAGTTTGTATTTTAATGTTCCCTCATGGGTCTGTGTGTTTAAATGATTGGTCCCTAACGTGGGACACTATAGGGAATTGATAAAAACCTTAAGAGGTGAGACCTAGTGGAATGAAGTCAGGCCGTTAGGGATGTATGTGACTGAAGGAGAATGGACTATGTAATCCTCTTATTTTTTTTCTTTCTTTGTATCTAAAATGCTGCAGGGTGAGCCACTGGTTCCATCACAGACTCTCTGCTATGATGTGTCACCTTATCACAGGCCAAAAATAACACAGTCAACCAAGCATGAGTTGAAATCTTCAAAACCTGGGGGGGGGGATTGCAGGGAGGGAGGTGTTTATGAGGTGATTACCTTAGGCATTAGTTACAGAATGGAAAGCCAACTAAAACCGTGTAGGAGAATGTCTTTATCACTGGTGATTGGGAAAATAGAATAGACAGAATCCTTCAATGTCTCTACATAGAATTATTTCTGAGGCCTATGAGATGAGTCAGCAAGTATAAAGGTACTATGAATGCTGCCAAGCCTGATCAACTGAGTTGGATCTCCAGAACCCACATGGTGGAAGGAGAGAACCAGATCCCCAAAGCTGTCCTTTGACCTCCTCATACATGCCACGACATTTTGTGTGTCTATGCTTACACATATAAACACAAGAGTAAGTAAGTGAATAAATAAATAAATGTTAAAAAATATATTATTTTTCAATGATGCATGCTTTCATGAAAATGACTAGTTTCATTAAGAAAGAGGAGGAAATAGTAATGTGTGCAACTGAGGAACGTTTTAGATAATGCAAGGAGTGCCTACAAAATAACTAGAAAGTAGCAGAAACTGCGATGTGTTGTAAATGACAAAAAAAAATTGTAACAGATATGATGTGCTTGTCAAATAACTTTCTAAATACATGTATACTTCTAGATTGGAACTTCTGGGAGCTTTGGTCAGAGAAGTTTGTTTTTTCAGTGGTCAGCAGCAACTGCAAAATATTATAACTGGTCAGAGTGCTGAGAATAAGTGAGGATAAGTGTGAAGGAAAGCCCAGAAAGGATGTGAAAGAAAGTGGAAGGGCCAGGGGCAGTGTGGAATGCTGACCTTTGGGTATGACATGGCTTTTGCACTCTTGAAATCACAGCAGCTGTGATTCATTGCACAAGATCGACAAGGGATTGGACTTGCCAACTTTGTCATAGAAGGGGAATAGATTGTGATGCCCCACCCTCCCTGATGATTTATACAAAGTAATGGCTTCTGGGTGTGGGAGAGACATTTTCTTTAGTGCTGTGGTCAATGATGATGTTCCCATGCTCCTTTGTGTGTAGCAATTTCCTTTGAATTGAAACATTCTCTTCTGGAGAGAAGCTTGTTAAGAGTTAGGAAATAAGTCAAGTGTATAAACCTGGGAGATTAAACTCACAAGTCCCAGGAAGTTGCCAAAACAAAATTCACCAGACCCTCCCCAAGGTTATATAAGTAGTAAAGATTGCTGAAAGGGGAGGATCTCCTACCAACTGAGTTGCCTGGAAATTCATCAAGGAGGTCCAGGGAGACAGCTTTGGTGAGTGAGTTATTATCCATACTATGACGGGCTTTTCAGCAATACACATTGCCTTTGAGTCATCTTAGCCATACTCTTGCAAGTAACCTACATAAACTCACTGGATCATTATGCTAAGTGTGGATAAAACCCTTTCTTTTGGTCTGTAACTAGTGTCCTAACTATAGTAAATACACATTTGATCAGGGTTCCCCAGGGAAAGTCACACAAAATTCCATTACCTTATGGGATCATACATAAAACAGACTGGACTGGTCAGGTTTTTTGTTTTTTGTTTTTTTTTTTTTTTGTCAACTTGGCACAAGCTAGGCTCATTTGGGAATAGGAAGCCTCATTTGAGAAAATGTCCCCATCAGACTGACCTATAGGCAAGTCTGTGAACCACTTGTTTTGATTAATGATAGATGTGTGAGGGCCTAGGCCTCTGTGGGTGGTGCCACCCCTCAACAGGTAACCCTAGACTGTATAAGAAAGCAGGCTGAGCAAGCCAGTAAGCAGCATTCCCTGTGGCCTCTTTCCATTTCTGCCTCTAAGTTTCTGCTTTGGGTTCCTGCCCTGATTTCCCACAGTGATGGACAGTGATGTGAAAGTCAAAGCCAAATGAACCCTTTCCTCTTCAAGTTGCTTTTGGTCAGTGTTTTATCACCACGACAGAGAAGCATATGAGGACACTATAAAAACAGGAGTGAATGAGAGGTTCTCCCATAACTCTTGGGCATTTGCATACTTGTTTTCCAGTTGTTGGCGGATTAGGAACTTTGGCCTTGAAGAAGGAAGCATGTCACTGGGGGTGGGTTTTCAGGTTACAAAAGACTCCTGCCATTCCCAGTGAATCTGCCTCTTGCATGTGCTTTAAGAAGTAAACACTCAGCTGTTTGTGCAGCCCTGCCTTTCATGTGTCATCCAGGTCTCTAAAATTCTTGAACTGCAAGCTCCAAATGCTTTCTTTTATAAGCTGCCTTGGTCATGGTGTTTTATCACAATAACTGAAAAGTTAATTCAAGTGGTATTTGGAACAAGAAAGGGGATCAGCAATAGGAAAGGGAGAGACAAGAGAAGGTAGCAGGGAATGAATATGATCAAATTTATTATGTACGTATGTATAAATATCATAATGAAACACATTCTGCATAGTTACATATATGCTAATAAAAGGCAATAAAAACCAGATTTTGTGCCGGGTGGTGGTGGTGCACGCCTTTAATCCCAGCACTCGGGAGGCAGAGGCAGGCGGATCTCTGTGAGTTCGAGGCCAGCCTGGGCTACCAAGTGAGTTTCAGGAAAGGCGCAAAGCTACAACAGAGAAACCCTGTCTCAAAACACCAAAAAAAAAAAAACAAAAAAAAAAAACAGATATTGCTGCTCCACACAAGATATATCTAAAAGCATGAAGGTATATCTAAAAGTATGAAGGAAGGTATATCTAAAAGCATGAAGAATTCAAAAAGAAATATATTATCTTCTGTCCCTTTTTTGCTACATATACTTCTTGGCTTTCCTTAGAATTTGGCCAACTGAGAACTCAGAGGGATTCCATGTTAACTGTTTTTCATGTCTTCATTTTATTACAACACTTACTGTTGCCAAATACTGGACTGAAGCGTTACCACGATGAACTGAGGAATAATAACAGAAAAAGAAAGGAAATAGTCAAGTCCCATTGTGCACAGTTTGAATGTGTAAATTTTCCATGTCTGTTTAGAAAGCTGGCATAGTTTGCCATCTCTTTTGGAAAATTCATGTTAAATACAAATTATAGCTTAATGATTAGAGAATTTCACCCATTCCCATGAAGTTAGAATTTAATAAGATATGTGGAATTTAATAAAACTAATACAGAGTCCTACATATAACTAAATTTAAAAAATATTTCCTGTATATCTTAGTTTGACCATTTCCTTTTTTAGTTTTTTAATTTCTATTGAGGAGGATTCTATTTGAATCTTCATATATTTAATTTTTACAATTTTTTGCTTCATTCTTTTTCCTAGAAACCTTTTCATATATGCATATGAATTTGCCTCATCTATATGAAATTTTGTTTCCTATTTCTGTGAAATACTTCTGTATTTTATATAGCCTTTCCTATTTTTCATTTTTTATGGCATTGGGGTGTTTTGGAAGGTTCTTAGTTTAGTTGTTCCCATTCTCTTGATATAACAAAGTCCAGGCACGTTCTGCAGATTTGTTTGTTTGGGGACTTGGAAAAACCTGTGTGTCCTCTGCTTTTATGGTTGTCCTTGTCTGATAGGACCCTCCATTTTTCCTTTTACTTTATTTTCTCTTCCAGCACCTAATTGCCAAGTGGAGTTTCTTTCTTCTTTATTGACTTTTTTTTTTGGAAACTACACGTTTTAAAGATTGCCCCTTTAAGCCACTGCTGGCACTTTAAAATCCCTTTCCTGTGATTCATTCTCTGCTCTATTCTGGTGCTTTTGTAGACTATCTAGACTTAAGGTGAATTTACCCTTCTGGGGCTGGTTTTAGATGAATTGTAGCCTTATCTTCTGTCTTACACACAGTTGTGGCTGGAAGATGGGAGTAAAAGCAACACCAGCAGCAATTGCATTGGGATTTGATGATTTTTTTTAACCTATAGTTACTTGGTGTCACGACCATCTCGACCAGCAAGGAAGACACGACACCGAGTTCTTCTTCCTGCAGTTTATTCAGGACCCTTAAACAATCTTCTGACTTCTGACACACACACACACACACACACACACACACACACACACACCCCGCCTGGGGAAAGCCTCTCCTGGCCTTAAATAGGTTCTGGGCAGCCAACCCCAGGTCGCCACTTGGGCATTGCCCAATAGGCTCAAGCATGCACAAGCAAGCCACACATTCCGCTATAGCCTTATATGGAGTTGTTTACCACAGGGAGCGCTCGCCATCGGGAAGGCGGAAGGCGGAAACCAGCGCCCTCTTTAAGGCGTGGCTGTACGCAGCTCCCTACAGTTCCCCCTTCTGTTTTGTTTAAAATAGCAGGCGAGAGCAGAGGTCTGATCTCTGTTAAGAAAAACAGAGGACTATGTACTGGCATCCATACAGGTGTCATCCACCCAGAGAATGCTTGACCTGTCCAATACCCTTTTTCACAGAGGTGGGAACTTGGGGCATTAACCCACATGCAATCAGACGTATTCTCCTCAAGACCAACGATGCTGCTGTGGTCCTGAGTGCAGTGCGCTAGCCTCGCATCCTGCATATAGCCAACCACGTCTGGGGAAACTGTCCGGCCTCTATGACCGTAAAGGCTTGAATGATCATGGCTGCACTGTGCTGCTGAGAGAGCCTAATACGACAGATGCACCACAGGCAAACAGGGAGACAAGCACCAGTAGGCCTGTTAAGGCACCTAAACCCGCCCACTCTTTCAGATGATTCATAGCCGTAGAGATCCCGGACGACAGTCCTTCTGCAAGTTCAGGATCCACTCAAGTTGAATTGACAGCAACTATGGCCTCTCTCAGTTGATCCACCAGGCCATCAAATTCTCCTGTCCAATTTCCTAGAAGGTAACTAGACAACTATTTAGACAAGTTTGCAGCATGAGTAAAATTTTCATACTGGATACTAGTTACACATAAGCTAGGATTCATCATGTTCTTCTCAATATTGAGTTCTCCTCACCAAACGTTCGGGTACCCAGATCGGGTCTTGCCGATCCTGTGGGAAAACACAAACAGAACCTCGTGCCCATGTCAGCACGGGATCCGGACCATGCCAGACACCTGTTAACATGTCCTTCCATTGCACCATTCCTTTAGTGGGGCCTTGCTGACCCTGATGCCTATCTGCGGCAGACTGATTATAAATGTCCAAATTCAAAAAATTTATGGTAAATAAGGCAAGGGATATTCTTTCTTTAGGGGTACGGCCGTGGCCTATTCCCCCTTTTTGTTTTTGTAATACTTCTTTTAACGTACGATGGGCACGTTCTACTATACCCTGACCCTGCAGATTGTAGGTCAGGCCATGTACAAGTTGTACATCCATTTGCTGACAAAAAGAGGCAAATTTCTGCCCTGTATAGGCAGGTCCATTATCCGTTTTGAGTTGTTCTGGTTTTTCCCAGGCCGCCCATGCTTCTAGGCAATGGGTAATGACATTAGATGCCTTTTCTCCTGTCAGTGGCGATGCATGAATAATCCCTGAGCAGGTGTCTACTGATACATGAACGTATTTAATACGTCCAAATTCAGGGATATGAGTGATATCCATTTGCCATACTCGTAATGGAAGCAAACCTCGAGGATTAACTCCCATACTAGGAGGAGGATGGTATATAACACATTGGGGACAATCTAAAACAACCTTTTGTGCATCCGCTCGAGAGATGGAAAATTTTTGTTGTAAAGCTCTGGCATTAACATGAAATGTTCTATGAAAATCATAAGCTCTTTGTATAGCAGAAATAAGAAACATCCACTCTCGCCGGGTGCATTGATCTACCACATCATTACCTGCTGTCAAAGGTCCGGGAAATCCAGAATGTGCTTGTATATGTTGAGCAAAAAAGGGGGATGTTCGCTGCCAGATCAACTGTTGTAATTGTTGAAATAAAGATCCCACTGGGCTAGAAGCCTTTATAGGCCCTGCACACTCTAGGCATTTTAAGGCATTTACTACGTAACAAGAATCTGAAACCAAATTAAAAGGGAAAGGACAAGCCTTAAAAACCTCTATCACTATAAGCAATTCCACCTTTTGTGCTGCTTTGGGGAGGAATTGATGTTTTATTGGTTTTTGAGAATCTACCATGTAAGCACCGCATCCCATTTTTGCTCCGTCTGTAAATATTGTACTAACCCCCATTAAAGGCTCCGCAGAGGTTATTCTGGGAAAAACTATTGGATGTTCTTTAAAAAAGCCCATTAAAGGATGTTTGGGATAATGACAATCAATTTGTCCCGAAAAGGCACATCATTATATAGCCCATTCATCAACTGTTGCACAGAGCGTCTGGACTTGCTGTGAGTTATAAGGCACAATCAAGATGGCGGGATTTATGCCAAAATATTGAATGCATTGTTGAGTGCCATGTTGAGCAAGCACTGCTACTGCAGTAGGATAATATTCAATAGCTTTAGCTGGATATACCTTAGGATAAACCCATAATAAAGGTCCACCTTGCCACAACAGCCCTGTTGGCTGTAAAAAGGTAGATAAGATACACAAAGTTATAGTTTCATTTTCTTTTATTCTCTGTAAAAATGCCTCTTGTAACCTTCTCTCTACCTTTTCCAATGCTTCTCTTGCTTCAGGGGATAAGGATCTTGGTGAATCTAAAGCTGCTTCCCCATTCAATACATCATATAAGGGTTTTAATTCATAATTTGGCATCCTCAAATAACTTCTGACCCAATTGATATCTCCCAACAATTTTTGAAAATCATTCAATGTGCGCAACTGATCTTTATGTAATTCAACCTTTTGGGGCATGACACCATTATCTTTTAATTGAAAACCTAAATAATTTACTATCTTATCCTTTTGAACCTTCTCCGGAGCTATGCAAAGACCTTTCCTTCTTAATGCTTCATCTAAACAAGAATATGCTTCCTCTAACACTCCTTCATCTTTTGCGGCAAGTAAAATATCATCCATATAATGGATACATCTCACCATGGGAAAACGCTGCCGTATGGGTGTCAGGGCTGCGTCTACATAAATCTGACACATGGTGGGACTGTTGGCCATGCCTTGAGGCAAGACCACCCACTCATATCTCTTATCAGGTTCCTCATGATTGATGGAAGGGAGAGTAAAGGCAAATCTCACACTATCAGCATTAAATAAGGGGATGGAAAAGAAACAATCCTTTATATCCACAGCGATTATGTGCCAAGAAGCTGGCAGGGCTGATAGGAGCGGTAGCCCTCGCTGCACTGGACCCATGATCTGCATCTCATCATTAATAGCCCTAAGATCATGTAACAATCGCCATTTTCCAGATTTTCTTTTTATAACAAATATAGGTGTATTCCAGGGGGACACAGAGGGTCTTATATGTTCTGCCTCAAGCTGTTCCTTTACCAACTCCTTTACTGCTGATAGCTTTTCAGAGGAAAGCAGCCACTGAGGAACCCACACCGGGTCCTCTGTTTTCCAGGAGATGGGAATTCCTTCCTCAGTGGCCCCTATGAAAAACCCAATCCTTGCCTATAAACTCTTTTTTGAACTTGGATAGGGTCCTTCCTTCCTTGTAGATGTTTTCCTAGCCCATAACTTGAATGAAATCCCATTGTCCTCATCATGTTCTATGATTCTGAAGAGTATTCATTACTTAATTTAAACCCCATGTCTCACATGAGATCTCGCCCCCATAGGGAAACAGGAAGCTCCAAAACATAAGGCTGCATAGTTCCAGCGTGCCCTTCACTATCTTTCCAGTGAAGTTCTCCTGCACTGATATCTGGGGCCTTTGCATATCCCAGCCCCTGAAGGGTCTGGGAGGAGACCTGCACTGGCCAGCCTGTGGGCCAGTCCTTTTTGGCAATAATACTCCAGTCTGCTCCTGTATCTAAGAGGCCAATGATTTTCTTCCCATTGATAATAAGCTCAAGAGTAGGCCTTTGATCTAGATCCAAGGATAGGAAAGTTAAGTCCGCTCCTGTGGACCCAAAAACTTTGTTACCCCTCTGCTTTGTATGTGCAGCCAACTGATCATGGAGACTAGGTAAGATAATCATCTGTGCAATTCTATCTCCAGGAGAAATGGAGGAAATTCCTTTTAGGGACTCAACCATAATTTTAACGTACACTCCTGGGTGTACGTTAAGACCTCTTAATGTCAGCAGACCCACTGTGCCCGATCTCAAAGGGCCTCTAAAGTCAGAGTCCACCAATTGAACTCCCATTTGTGGGGTCAGTACGAGTCTAGTGGTGGCATGGAGGTCCAATCCTGCTGAACTTGTAGTGGCTCTCTGCGGTTCCTCGGATGACAAAGGGTTGGCCACTGCTCCAGTTGCCATTCTTGGCTGTGACTCTCCACTGCCCCATATATTTGTGGGCCCTGGGGACGGGGCCCCGCTGGCCATTTTTTGGATAAATCCCAGATCTTATTGCTGATATTGGTTGCCCATTGATGTCTTTAACTGACCTGCACTCATTTGCCCAATATTTTTTCCTTTTTCACACCTTGGGCGCAGGCTTGGTTGCATAGGGTGTTGTCCCCTTCCTGTTTCTGCATTCCTACCTCCTTCTGGGCAATTATGCTTTAAATGACCTGTTTTTCCACACCTGAAGCAGGCTCCGGAGTTAGTATTCCTGGTTCCCTTTTTTGTTAGCTGGATGACAGCTGCTGCCAATCCAGCATTGGATAATGGCCCACCCAACTCTCTACACACCTTCATCCATGTTTCAAGGCCTTTTGATTTGTAAGGAGTTATAGCAGTTCTGCATTCTTTTGTACATTGTTCATAAACTAACTGCTTTATGAGGGGCATAGCCGCATCAGGGTCTCCAAAAATTCTGCCTGCGGCCTCAACCATACGAGCAATGAAGTCTGAAAAAGGCTCCATGGGACCCTGAAGGATCTTAGTAAGATTGCCGCTCACTTCCCCCTTATTGGGAAGGGCTTTCCAGGCTTTTATACCAATTTTGTTAATTTGCTCATAAACCTGAACTGGATAGCCGGTCTGTTGGTTAGCAAATTGACCTTGCCCAAGCAGCATGTCCCTATCCCATGCTGGATTGCCTGCAGCAAGATTGGCGGCTGCCTCCTCATTAGCAAATTCAATTAGAAAAGCTCTCCAATCTAAATATTGACCTGGAGACAAGCAAGTGCGGGCAAGCCCACTCCAATCAGTAGTAGTCATACAATGTCTGTTCAAGGCCTCCACTTGGGCTCCAGTAAATGAAGCAGTAATACCATATGTCCGTACAGACTCTGTCAGAGACTTAATTACCTTAAAGTCTAGCAGCTCATGGTATCTTTGACCTTGATTAATCTTGAAATATGGGTAGGCTGATAGCATTTCAGTTCTGACTGCCCTCCATACTTCTGTATTAAAGGAGGTGGCTGCCGCACTACTCCCATAGGGTGGCTGCGCGGCAGGTTCACAGTACGGTGTGGCACAAGCCTCCTTCTCCTGTTGTTTTTTGTCCTTTTCCTTTTTTCGTTTATAAACTCTAACATTTTCCACCTGTTCTGTAATTGATCTTACCTCTTCAGATTCACTAGATTCAGCCCTTTCCGACTCTAACAAGTCGCTTTCAAGCTCACTTTCAAGCTCTGAAAGACTAGGGTACAACTTCTTACTCTTTTCTCCCTTCTTACTTTCTGTTTTATCCAATAAGGCCTTTTCTGATCTCTCCTCTTTTAAGATTTCTAATGCATTTTGTCCCTTTTCAACTGCTTCACTACATCTCTGATCCTCAAGACAGCCTCTTACTAGCTTCCACACCGGTCTTACCCCACTCCTTAATGTTCCTTGCTCCGCAGCAAAATCAAGATCTCTTCCTAACCTTTCCCAGGTGGCTGTAGTTAAGCTCCCAGAAACTGCAAACCAAGGAGGTACAGTATCACACTCCTCCAGAAATCTTTCTAGAGTGCTTTTCTTTATTTTCAATTTTTTTGATAAGAGCAGCTCATTAAGAGCCAAAAAAATTGGGTGCGACGAAGAAGCGCCCATAACTGTTCTCAGGCTAGAAATTAGTAGTTTCACCTTATACTTTTAACCTTCTGCTTTTGTCGTGGCTCTTTAAATGCTTTTTTTTTTTACCTTCTGCTTTTATTGCGGCCTTTATACTTTTAACCTTCCGCTTTTGTCGCAGCCTTTTGAATCCCGCTCTCTCTTTATCTACAGAGAAGAGCAATCCCCGCTCTAGATGCGGATCCCCATTTTACCTGAGGACTTACTGGTATACCACCCTGACTGCCGGAAGTTCTGGGCTCACTGGTGAGAGGGTCCCCGTATGGGCCACCAATTGTCGCGACCACCTCGACCAGCAAGGAAGACACGACACCGAGCTCTTATTCCTGCAGTTTATTCAGGACCCTTAAACAATCTTCTGACTTCTGACACCCCCCCCCACCCCCGCCCGGGGAAAGCCTCTCCGGGCCTTAAATAGGCTCTGGGCAGCCAACCCCAGGTCGCCACTTGGGCATTGCCCAATAGGCTCAAGCATGCGCAAGCAAGCCACAAATTCCACTATAGCCTTATATGGAGTTGTTTACCACAGGGAGTGTTCGCCATCGGGAAGGCGGAAGGCAGAAACCAGCGCCCTCTTTAAGGTGTGGCTGTACGCAGCTCCCTACAACTTGGAATTCTAAAGTTCTGATGCTCAGTGTTGAAGTCCTGGTGTGTGTGTGTGTGTGTGTGTGTGTGTGTGTGTGTGTGTGTGTGTTTTCTATTCTCACTTTTCTTCTTTGATATTTTAGGGGGAAGATAAAGTAGGAGACTAATAGGCAGCTTGAGTGACTACTTCAGTCATCAGCCCCTTTTTAATTGTTAAATACTTCTAGTTACTTTTTCAAATTTTGACTCAGAAAGTTTGGGGAGAGTAAGAGCCATGTCTGTCTTGTACTGATTTGTCTCCTTTGTGTACATAAAGGGCTTGTCTTAGAAACTTTAGGTGTGAGATTCTTTGTCTATACCTAAGGCTCTCATGGAGTTCTTGTGTAAATAACCAGAGACAAAATATCCATATATGCTTTTATGGTTAGTATTCATTTTACACACCATGTATACACACAGACACACACCTCTGCACTAATAACCTACATATCTTTCTTTATTACCTCATAGAATCCTAAAGATCTGATAATTAAACTAAACTTTTTATATGTAAATTAAAAATAATCTATCATCATCTTTTTTGCAAATATAAGTACCACAGGCCTCATGTCTTAGGATCTGGCTTTAGAAAACTCCTGTAGCATTTTTCTTCTTATAAAAAATGTTTTAAAAAAACAAAAAGACATTAGTTCATAATCTATACATTTTTAAAAACTATTTCTCTTATTATTCGAGATTATTTCATTTCCCTCTTCCCTTTTCTCCATATAAACCCTCACATATATGTAGTTGGCTGTTTTTTACTCTTTTGAGGAACCCACTACCCAGCTCTCAAATAAATCACACACAGAGGCTTATTCCTACTTATAAATGCCCAGCCTTAGCTTGGCTTGTTTCTTGACAGCCTTTCTTAAATTATCCCATATACCTTTTGCCTCTGCACTTTTTCTTTCTATATTTCTGTATACTTTTCTTTACTTCTTTCTCCATGGCTTGCTGTATAGCTAGATGGCTGGCCCTTGGTATCCTCCTTTCCTTGTTCTCTCTCTGTTTCTTCTCCTTCCCCACAGATTTCTCTTTCTGTTTATTCTCTCTTCCTGCCAGCCCTGCCTATCCTTTCTCCTGCCTTGCTATTGGCAATTTAGCTCTTTATTAGACCATCAGATGTTTTAGATAGGCAAAATAACCCAGATTCACAGAGTTTTAAAAAATGTAACATAAAAAAGCAACACACCTTAAAATAATATTCTACATTTTCCCATTTTTGTCTAAAAAAAGAAAGGTTTTAACTTTAACATGGTAAAACTACATACAACAAAAACAATTATCAAGCCATATTTACATTTAAAATATCCAGTCCCTTTGCATTTTGCAAATTCAGGAAAATAATGCATTATCTATCCTATCTTACAAATACTTTACTTTCTATCATAACTAAGGAAATTGGAACTCTAATTTAGTCTTTAACCCCATCAAAGACCCAGAAGGATGTAATATTATCTAACAACAGAGACATTTGGCTGCCTGGACAGTCACTCAAAGTTCCTCTGCAATATTGATATATCCATCTTCAGCCTATAGGCCCAGAATATTTGGCAAACTTTTCAGTGAAGCAGGAAATTTGAAGGACTGTCCTACCTTGTTTTGGCAAAGTTCAACAGTCTTCTTCCTGTGTGTCCTGCATATCCAGTTTGCATAGCACATTGTCAGCAGTCAAAGGCAAGAGCACTTTCTTTTCCCAATATCTAACCTTGCCATAATGAAAGCAAATTCCATAAGGAGCTTCTTCAATGCCCATCATCTCTGAAGTAAATTGATGCTGCCAGGAGCAGATGTATCTCATTGTCATGAAAAACTTCAGGCTAACAAACCATTTTAAATGCCATATTCTGTAGATTGTTGAAGTGTTTGAAGACCATCTATCTAAAATATATCTCTGTATGATCTTGAAAATATGCCTAACATATCTACAGATTTGATTGCTAAAGATGACCAACTACTAACCTATGTTTCTTGATTATCCTAAATAGTTTATAATAATAACTTTCAAAAATTAGAAGTACAATACCTTAAACAAGAGAAGAAACATATATATAGTATGTTGTAATGAAAATAAGCTTAAATTTGTATCGATATACAAAAATCCTTTAAACAAGAGTAGAAACATATATACAGTATAACAAAAATAACTTTAAATTTATATCAATATGCTATAGTCCCCTAAATGATAACAAACATCCACAGCCCACCAAATAATCAACACCCTCCCACACTCCCTCTTGGGAATGTGGGCATTAGGTTCTCCAGACTGCTTCCTGTTGTCTGTGGATAAAGTATCTTTAGGGTCTCAGAGAGAATATTTGAGATAATGACCAAGTCCAGGGAAGACCAGCAGTAACCTTTGTTGATAGATTTCACCTGTCAAGGTTCAAGCGATCTCCCTTGATCAAACCAGATTCATATTATTCCTGAAGGAATTCACAATATCTCATCTCCTGTGGGAACATGTTGGGCCCCATAAGGCCCGGGCGTGAGGCCCCGTGTAACTTCCCAAGCCTAGCTTGAGTTTGGCGACAACCTGTCTTTGGACATGACTTCTGCATATGAGCGACTCAACTCTACCCAACCTAGAATCACCTTTGCCTAGTAACTGCTGAGATGGCATCATCTCATTGGCCTTCTATCCTCACCCCATCCCTCGTCACCCCAACCTATATAAGTCCACTCCTGATGCAATAAAACAAGTTTCTGCTTTGACAAGACTCCAGGCTTAGTGTGCTTCTCTCTGGTGGACAGGGGAGGTCTGGGCCATTGACACACACCATCCTGCTCAGCCCCAGGGAGAAACTGGCTGGACTGGTCCTGCTTCAGCCCTACCTGTTAGTCAGCCCAACAAGAAGAAAACTCAAAAGTATTTTTGATTTCCCTTTGGAAAATACATTT
>CABHPQ010070416.1:0-12949 GCA_902168405.1 Peromyscus aztecus
GTGTGTGTGTGTGTGTGTGTGTGTGTGAGAGAGAGAGAGAGAGAGAGAGAGAGAGAGAGAGAGAGAGAGAGAGAGAGAGAGAGTTCCTGTGTGTGTTTCCCTTCCTTTGATTTGCTGGTCTGGGATTATTTACTCTTTTATTACCCTTGGGTGTTGTTAGCCTCTTTAGGTTGGAATTTTCCTTCTAGAACCTTCTGTAGGGCTGGATTTGTAGATAGATATATCTTTATTTGGTGTTAGCATGAAATGCTTTATTTTCTCTATATTACGTGATGGAAAGTTTTGCTGGCTATAGTAGTCTGAACTGGCATCTTTGGTCTTTTAGAGTCTGTAGAATATCTGTCCAGGCACTGTTGGCTTTTAGAGTCTCTAAGGAGATGTCAGGTGTTATTCTAGTACTGTTTTTAAATGTTATGTGTTCTCTTTTCCTTTGCAGCTTTTAATATTCTTTGTTCAGTGTATTTAGTGTTTTGATAATCATGCACTGAGGAGACTTTCTCTTCAGTCTATTTTCTGTTATGCATGCTACTTCTACCTTAGTAGGCATCTTCTTTAAGTTAGAAATTTTTTTCCATGATTTTGTTGAAAATATTCTCTGTGTCTTAGCTGCATTTCTTGTCATTCCTCTATTCCTATTATTCTTAAATTTGGTCTTTTTTATAGTGTCCCAGATTTCCTGGATGTTTTCTGCTGGAATTTTTTAAGATTTAAATTTTTTAATCTAAGTATGCATTTCTTCTCTTGTCTCTTCAATGACTGAAATTCTCTTTTCCATCTCTTGTATTCTGTTAGTGAAGCTTGCCTCTGAAGTTCCTATTTGAGTTCCTAAGTTTTTCATTTCTAGGTTTCCTTAAGTTTGGCTTTTTTATTTGGTATTGATTCTCTTTCCACTTTCAAGACTTGAATACTTTTATTTATTTCCTTCAATTGTCTTGTCTTCATAGATTTCTTTAAGGAATTAATTTGTTTCTTCTTTAAGGACCACTACCATATTAATATCACATTCATTTGATATCCTTTGATATCCATATCAAATTCTTATCATAAAACATGATATTCATATCATATTTTAAGGTCTTTTTCTTGTGTTTTGGCTATGTCCCAATTCTCAGGACTTACTGTGGTAGGGTTGTTGGGTTCTAGTAGAGAAACATTGCCCTGGCTGTTATTGATTGTGTTTTTTGACTGACATCTAGGCATCTGGGTTTGGGAGGCTTATAAATCTAAGTGCTGATAGCGGGTCTTGTGTTTGTTGAGCGGATGTTTTGTTCTTGCTTATTGTTGCCCTATCTGATTCTTAGGAGAGTGTGGTGGTTGTATTTTGCCTGGAAGGAAGTTCTTCTGGGATACTGATAGGTTTGGCCACTGGGAATTCTGGATAATATGTGTTCCTAGATACTGGGAGCTGACACTTAAAATATGGTCATAGGAAGAGTGACTCAGGACATGTGGTGTCCTTGCCTATCATACCTGAGGCCCTGTATTCAGCCCCCAGGGCTGAACAGAAAACAAAAGGAAGAAAAACTCTTTTCTTCCAGAGAGATAACTCAGCAGGTAAAGAAACCTGCAGCAGAAGCCTGAGGACCTGAATTTGATTCCTAGAACCCAAGCAAAGGAAGAAGGAGAGAACTGAATACATAAAGCTGTCCTCTGACCTCCACACATGCACATCATGCCCACATGCATACACACAGTTATAATGATAATGATAACAATAATAATATAGTTCTGTTTTTATTTTTTAATTATCCTATAATTACATTATTTCCCCTTCCTTTTCTTGCCTCCAACCCCTCACATATGCATGTTCCTTTGCTCTTTCACAAATTCATGGCCTCCTTTTCTTTAATTCTTGTGTCAAACAGACTGAGCAAGCTGTACTTATGTATTTAGGAATAAAAACATTATTAAAAATACTTTTAAAATACTTGCACTTTGTGCTGCCCACTTCTCTGTGGGTCCAATAAGTTCTATAAAGAAATAATCTGAGATATTAGAAAGTAAAGTATATTGAGATCTCATGGTAGGGAACTGAATTAAAATAGCACCTAGCTATAGCCTCTACTTTGCTTATTTCAGTCAACACTCTCCCCTACAGCTTGTTTCCATGGTTACAAAGCCCAACCTGGCTAAGTTCTCACTTCCTATTGAGACAAATCATAGACCTTCCATAAAAAATGTCTTTGAAATGGCAGAGGATTATTTGGGGGGAAGGGAACAGATCTATTTTGGCCAATAATGATTTTTGTGCTATAATGTAAAGACATTTCAACAAGGTTATTTAAAGTAGATATAACATTCAAAAATAACATTTCAAAAATATATCATTTTTATTAAGGGACTAATAGTGCATTATGAAGTCTATAGCTTACTGTAGATGAGGGTAGGGGAATTTAAGTGTTAATTCCACCAATTAACTTTTTATACACCAATGAAGAGTTGTTCTCTAGTTGTTTAATGATAATCAAAGTTCTTCTCCAATTGCAGAAGGGACACTTTTGGGTTTTGGAATGGCATTAGACAGTATGTATGCAAGAGCCATAGCATAATATTTGTACTCCAAAATTTCAGTTATCTCTTGCAACTTCCACCCCAAACTTGGCACATATACTCTAAAATTGTATTTTTCATCTCTTTTCCTTTAGTTTCCTTTATCTAACACAGCATAATGATTCTCCATTGTCTCTTATGCGGAAAATCCTTGGCTTTTATTGGTCTTTGAGTTTCCATGTATTCTTCTCCCATCACATAATTTACTTTTCTCTAATAGGTTATTGAAATACTTTTTGGTTTTTGAACAGCCTCCTGACATTTTCTTCTTTATTCAGCCACAGCACTTCTTAAATTTCACTTCAGCAGGACAGCAAAAGAAATGTCAAGTTACACCAAGAAAATTGTATCTTTCAATTTCTAGGTTCTGTGTTCTTCCTTGTGACAAAATGTTTTAAAGAAAACAAAAAAGGAGGACAAAGGACGTAAGACAAAGATGGTTCACAGCCAAGTGAATCACAAAGAGTAAGAAACAGTTCACAAAATGTGTTCGACAAATGTCCCCTAACAGAAAGCAGGTGCAAGTTTTCTACACTTTTAGCAGATTGGCTATACTACTCATATATCCTTTTGAACATTCTCAACTATACATGCTGTCCCCACATCTATCAGTAGCATCTCTGTAGCCTCTAAAGTGACTAGGTTTCTTCAGCAAGACATAACAAATTTTGTTCACGCCCAATTCAAATTGTACATCTTAATATACACAGTATATTTGAAATGCAAGATTATTTCCAGTCTCCAAGAGGACTAACCTTCAGACAACACCCAAGCTTAAAGACATTTATTGGGGAAATGTATATAAAGCAAAGGACACTGGAAATCATCACCTCCCAGTACACAAAGGACACTAGCAGACAGAATTTAGGAAACAGAAGCAAAGAAGAAACCACAGCATTTCATTTTAGGACATACTTGAGTGAAGGAGCAGCTAAACAAGAAGGCTGGGGACTTTGGTATCAACAGTTGACACAGTGAAGCAGAAAGGGGAAGGACTTCGGAACCAGATCCATCTGGTTGAAACCCACTCCTGCTAATTTTTAGCTATGATACAACATCCCTACATTTATATTTGTCACATATAAAATTAAGTAATAAGACTGATACAAAAATATGGACCTTTGAGTTTGAACGTGGATTAGCTGATAGGATGTTTGTTTTGTATGCACAATCTCCATGTTCAGTCCTTAGCACCACATAAAACTTGGCATAGCAACACAGCCTATAATCTTAAGCTAAAGAGTGGAGATCATAATGATCAGGAGTTCAAGGTTATCCTTGGCTACATGGCAAATTGAGGTCATCCTGGGCTGCATGCGCATCAATCTCAAACAAATAACTTAGACCTTTAAGTGGTTATAGTGAATAAATATGAATCATAATGTCTTCAACAGGATAGTTATGATACCTTCCATATTTGAATAGTTATTTTATATAACAGAAACTATTATTATTACCTAATATAAATTCATCTAATCTTTATGAGAACATTAAGAAGACATTTAACTATTGTTACCATTTCACAGATTATGATCTTGAGGTTAAAAAAATTCTCAGGCAATAAAATTGATAGAACTTGTATTTGATCCCAATAGTCTGATTCCTGAATTGTTGTGTTTAACACCTGTAACAAGATATTTAGTCACTTCTTTTACAGCTGTTCTCCCAATAAACAAACAAAAATGTTAAGAGAGCAAACAAAACCAATAAATTGTAATATAATGAAAAAAGTCTACAAGTTCTAATTCTTATAACCACCATTTAAAGACATGCACCTATAAAAGTGTAAGTCTGATTTCCACAAGCCTGGGAAACATCCATACATATTACTCATATTAGATTTTTTATTCCTTTGAATGGTATGGCCATTTCAGCACATGATGCTAGCATAGAACACCTTCAAGTTTCAATAGCGGGAGGTGGTAACTTGATACAGGTTTATATTAATGGGTGAGAATATTGTTTAATACTCTGTCAATACTTTATTACCATTAAATGTTGCAAATATGCTTTCCCCCTGGATGATGGTCTATTGATGCTGTGTGTGTAACACTTGCAGTGTGCTAGGTGGGCATGTTGTCAGTCTTTATACTGGATTTTGTGAGACATCTTCCAGATGGTCCCTCAGCAGGGTCCCATCCTTGACCTCCAAAGATGCAGAGTCTAAATTGGTCACAATTTATACACTGCTCTTCTCTGCTGCTTTCTTGTTTTAAAATTCAAGAGTAAAGCTGTCTTCATGATGCCTGAATTTTACCAAGTCATAAAGCATTGATTTATTTTCTCTGGATCATGTCCCAAGAAAATCCAACAAACCACGTAACAGTTACCATTCATTTTCACTTGCAACTTCAATGTCTGTCAACACTTAGTTAATTTTGGTATTATTTCTCTGATTTCTTTTTCTTCTTTTCTATTTCCCTTTCCTTTTTCTGCCAAATAAAAAATCATCTTTATTCCAAACAAAAGCTTTTGTGAGCTTAGGAATTTGCAAAGTATTTTCCTATTGCTTAGAACCATGTCTCATGAAGTGTGTGTCCCATAAGCTCTCTGGTCCACAGAATGAACCATACCAGTTTTTGTGTTTTGTTTTATTTTGCTTTTATTCCATATCATATACATCACCACAGTCAGCCTGACAGACACCAACTGAGAAGGAAATGTTCTCTTAGTGGCTAAATGAAGGTTTATTCTCACACACTGTTTGGGCCAGTGTGAGACATAATCTCAGTTATTAATAAATTAACACAAATGGATTATACAGGAGAAAATTGATCCAATTAGTTAATATTCAGGTTATATAAATTAATTGTCATCTACTTCCTTGTTTTCCAACATGTCATATTCAGAGTTTGTCAGATATGTAATTTAATGCAGATATTATATTTATTACATAAATATATATTATTATATAAGTATATATTTAATACTGAAAATTTAATACAGATATTTTTTCCATTTAATGTGCTTAAAGTAATTAAACAGTGGAGTATTACTCACTTGACCCAAGTTGGTCTGGTTATGCTGAAATTTATTTTTTTTAACCAAACTGTTATTGATTGTACTTTTCTTTTTATTGAACAATGGCATCTGAGAAATCAGCATCTACCATAGGAGAACAGCAAATTCATATATGGTTGTGAATTTTTGTAAATCTTATAACCACACAACAAAGGCCAGACATTATAGATTTACCGTATGCCTGAAATGTGACTTTTTGTAACATCACCAATCACTTACTTAACTGTACATAAATTGTACTTAAGGTATTTATTGTGTGCCTTTAATTACAAAAGATTGTATTACATTGTAGAGATACAAACAACATGTAAGGGATGGTTCCTGGGCAAAGGACCAAAATCTAATAAATAGATTTAAAACTGAGAGGTATAGACTAAATATGAAGAATTCATTTTCCAATAGCTAAGTGTTTGAAAACCATTAAAGAGAATAACTTTCATAAGGAGATTGATAAGGTTAAAAATTATTTTAGCATAAAATATCTCCAGTGTACTTTAATATTAGTACACTTTCATATACAACATAGCATATGAATTGGAATATGAGATTTTCAGAAATTTAGCTTATATTAGATTCCCAGCTAGACCTCTTATTCCCTGAGAGAGCTCAAACAAACTACATATAAAGTAGAACAAATATACCCATGCATCACAGCCTCTATGAAGATCGAGTAAAATGATAACAAAAGGAAGCTTTACATGTTGGTACATCGTGAGCAGTCAGTAAATGTGGATATTTTTCAAGTTGCCACAGGGTGAGCTGGAAAAACTATTCTAGGCTGTCATCTGTTGTTTGAATTAAAACAGAGAATATGACGTGACAAATGCCCACCATGAAGCTCACATGCACCCACACAACTGGCATTTTGTTCATCCTTGCAGAAGTTTATTGAAGCTGCTATTCTTCTCCTTCATAGAGACACTAAGCAAGACCACCAAATGTTCTGAGGATAACTCCCTTCCTCTTATACAGTTTCATGCCTCCCCCCAAAAGCATATCTCACAAGGATCTATTAATACCAACTGGAGAAAGATAGTCCACGAGTTTGAATTCATAAATGGAGGTTGATTTCTGTTAACAAGTAGCTACTGGTTCATGAGAGTATCTGGAACATGAATAAGAATGTACTTATTTCTTCTGATTTTAGCTCACTTGTAAGTACTAGACACAGATCACAATGTATTAAACAGCACTTATACATGAAACATTCACCAAGTATTGACTAAGAACTAAGTACCAAACTCTGGCTGATAAAGAGTAGTTTTTTCCTATCTGTTACAGTCATAAATATAAAGAGAGAGACAGAGACAAAGACAGAGAGATAGACAAAGACAGAGACAAAGACAGTGACAGAGATTGATTTAATGAAGTTACCCTGTAACAGGGGGACAATAACACAACTAGATACACCATACTAAGAGATAAAAACCACAGTACCAGGAATGGGTTATCTTTTTAGGATTTGTGGCCAGTGGAGATGCATAAGCCCCCAAACATTACAAGCTATTGCCAATACTCGTGGTTACTTTCCAGAACTTGGTATTAAGACTCTATCGCTGAAGACACCACATACTTGAGTCAGAACATAGAAAAATCAAGCTGATATTCACCTGGAATCTTCACTCTTATTGGCTAGCCTTCACAGTGCTAGAAGGTTCTATGCAGCTTACCAGAGGAGAAAATAATAATCATTTTTACCCAACTGTGAACCCTGAAAACTATGGCTGGCCTGACAAGATATGCCCTGGATGCAATGGTTGTGTATGTTATGAAAAAAATATCTTTTTGAATTCGGAAATTAGTTGATGGGGAAATGTCACTAAAATAAAATAATAATAATAATAATAATAATAATAATAAGAAGAAGAAGAAGAAGAAGAAGAAGAAGAAGAATCACTTATCTATCGCTAGTTATAATCTCTTGCCTATTACAAGCATTTTATGTAAAGCTAAACTGTCATTCTATACAGCATCTCTATTAAAAAGTTCCAGTACATAGAGGCCAGACAGTGGTGGCACACACCCTTAATCCTGTCATTGGGGAGTCAGAGATCCCTCTGGATCTCCGTGAGTTCAAGGCCACACTGGGAACAGAGCCAGGGGTGCTGGCACACACCATTAATCTCAGCACTTGAGATCTCATGTCTTTGCTTGGAAAGGACACATGCTTTTAATCCCAGGAAGTGATGGCAGGAAGCAGAAAGGTACATAAGGAGTGAGGACCAGGAACTAGAGGCTTTTGAGCAGTTCAACTGAGATCCATTCAAATAAGGACTCAGAGGCTTTCAGTCTGAGGAAACAAGATCACCTGAGGAGTTGGCGAGGTAAGGTTGGCTGTGGTTTGTTCTATTTCTCTGATCTTTCAGCTTTCACCCCAATATCTGGCTCTGGGTTTTTGTTTTATTAATAAGACTGTTTAGCAATTTGTGTTACACCTAAAAACCAGGTTGAACGATTTTTAGCTTTCAGTAAAAGGAAAGCCAAAGAAAGGATAGATGTAAAGAGAAATATTTCATTATCTAATCATAGAATTTTCAGTGCAACACTACAAAATGGTTTTAAATGCTGTTTTTCATAAATAATATACTCTGAAGAGTTCAAAACCTTTATATGGTATAGACATTAAGAATCTGAATATTTGCATTCCTTTTGTAAAGGGATTGTGTTATCTCAGGAATCAAACTCTACATTTCCATAGGTGTAGAGTATATAGATGTTAAGACATATTGAAGTATTGAAGAAGAAGGTAGGTTAAAAGTGATGTTTGTATACTGGACTTGATTGCGCTGCTGGGAAGATAGATATTCTGAGTGCTAACTGGAAGATTAAAGCATCAGAGCTAGCAACAAATTTCTTTCTAAATCTATTTAAAGTTTATAATAGTTTGCTAGGGTTGCTGTAACAAATAACACAGTAAAGGTGGTATAAACAAGAGAAATATTCTTTATTGAAACTCCAGACATTAACGGTCCAAGATAAAGGTATCAGTAGAGTTGATTGGCTTTTTTAAGAGTTGTGAGAGATGCATTACTTTCAAATCTGTTTCTGTCTTCTAGGTTGCTCCCTCTAGTCACACCTGTAACCAGATCTTCCTTTCTTACAGGTAATGGATTAAAGTGTATACTAATGGCCTTCTTTTAATTCAATAATACTGCAAACACGTTATCTTTAAAAGGTACTGTGGATTAAAAACTTCAAACACATTATTTGGAGTAAGAAGTTTAGGGAAGACACAAATTATTCATCAGCAATGTCTTTGAAAAATATGCCAAGCCACAACTTAGTATATAGAAATTTTATTAAGATATACAGTTTTGTGCCACGATTGCCCTAGCATATTTTGCAGACAGGACACCATTGTATATCAAAGATTTTGTAACTGAGTTGCTGCTTACATTTCTCCTTTGGTAGGATGCAGAGTACCTTTATGCACCAAAAAAGACTAGCACATAGGGGTGAAGGCTCTGTGTAGGCACCAGTTTGACTTTCAATGTCCACTGAGTTGTGTAGGTATTATCTTCAGCAATCAGGCATTCCCATCAGTTTATGGAGAGCCACCAATAGTCTTCACAATAACCTGGGTTGTTGGCAGGTTTCCACAGGACCCCTTTGGCCAACAACTCAACTATATGTAACCTAGTCCCAGTATTGGAAGCTTCATTTGATGACAAGAGATGTCCAGTTGGGTCTCTGTGTCCCCCATTATGTGACAATTTCATTTAGGTCACACACACAAACACACACACACACACACACACACACACACACACACACACACACACATAGTGTACTTATATCTTAAATTAATCCATTTCTATAAATCCACGTGGCTCGTGGCTTACCAGCATCTTTACATGCTGCTTGTCCTGGCAGCGGCTGGCAGTGTCTCCTTCCACCTTCCTGTTCTTTCTTTTCTCCTCTCTGTTAGTCCCGCCTATGTAGCATGAATCTTAAAAGTCTTATTAATAAAATCAAACCTCAGCCAGGTATTGGGGTGAACACTGGAAGGTCAGAGAGACAGAACGAGCCACAGCTAATCTCACCTGGCAAACTTCTCGGCTGGTCTTGCTTCCTCAGACTGGAGGCCTCTGAGTCTTCATCTAAAATGGGTCTCAGCTGAACTGCTGCTAGAAGCCTGAATGCTTAACCAGGCCAAATGCTTCTCCAGGCCAAATGCCTCTCCAGGGCAAATGCCTCTCCAGGGCAAAATGCTTCTCCTTTCTGGTCCTCATGCCTTATATACCTTTCTGCTTTCTACTGCCACTCCCTGGGATTGAAGGCTTGCTTTCTGAGATTAAAGGCGTGGGTCACCATGCTTGGGTGTATCCTTGAACACATGAATTTCTGCCTCCGGAATGCCAGGATTAAAGGCATATGCTACCACTGCCTAACCTCTATGTTTAATATTGTGGCTGTCCTGTTCTCTGACCCCAGATAAGTTTATTAAGGTATACAATATTTTGGGGAACACAATACCACCACATTTCCTCTCTTTTTGTCTAAAATTAAAAAAGCTTATAACTAATACAAGAAAAACTATCCAATAAGTATATACAATACATATAGTCAAGATTACATTAACAATGTCTAGTCCATTATATTAACAATGTCTAGTCCAGTAACATCTGATAAACTCAGACCAAAAAATTTTCATTACTTATTTAAAACAAGTAGTTCCTTTTTAAAAGTAGATTCCATAATCTCCCTTTTTATCTTATCACGCCTATACTTCCTGTCTAGCCACTGGCCAATCAGTGTTTTATTTATTGACCAGTCAGAGCAACACATTTGGCATACAGACATCCCACAGCACATATCAATGTAACAGAGTCCATTTTTTGAGAAAATCAACAAAATAGACAAACCTTTAAGCAAACTAACTAAAAGGCAGAGAGAGAATATCCAAATTAACAAAATCCTAAGTAAAAAGGGGGATGTAACAACAGACACTGAGGAAATCCAGAGAATCATTAGGTAATAATTCTAAAACCTGTACTCCACAAAATTGGAAAATCTAAACAAAATGGACAAATTTCTTGATAGATACCACTTACCAAAATTAAATCAAGATTAGATAAATAATTTAAATAGATCAATAAATCCAAATAAATAGCAATGATCATTAAAAATCTCCCAAACAAAACATTCCATACCAGATGATTTTAGGGAAGAATTCTACCAGACTTTCAAAGAAGAGCTAGTACCAATAATCCTAAAATTATTCCACAAAATGGAAATAGAAAGAACATTGTCAAATTCTTTCTATGAGGCCACAGTCACACTGATACCCAAACCACACAAAGACTCAACAAAGAAAGAGAATTACAGATCAAATTCTCTCATGAATATTGATGTGAAAATATTCAATAAAATACAAACTGAATCCAACAAGACATCAAAAAGATCATCCATGATCAAGTAGGCTTCATCCCAGAGATGCAGGGGTGGTCTAGCACACTAAAATTTGTCAGTGTAATCCATCATATAAACAAACTGAAAGAAAGAAACCATATGATCATCTCATTAGATGCTGAAAAAGGCTTTGAGAAAACACAAACCCCTTCATGATAAAGGTTTTGGAGAGATCAGGGATACAGGGACATACTGAAACATAATAAAAGCAATATACTGCAAGCTAATAGCCAACTTCAAATTAAATAGAGATAATGTCAAAGCAATTTCATAAAATCATGGACAAGACAAGGCTGATCACTCTCTCCATACCTATTCAATATAGTACTTGAAGTTCTAGCTGGAGCAATAAGACAACGAAAAAACATCCAAGGGATCTTCCATTTTAGAAAGGAAGAAGTCAAAGTATCACTATTTGCTGATGATATTATCGTATACATAAGCGACCCCAAAAATTCTACTAGAGAACTCCTATAACTGATAAACACCTTCAGAGAAGTGGCTGAATACAAGATTAACTCAAACAAAATCAGTAGCTCTCCTATATACGAATGATAAATGGGCTGAGAAAGAAATCAGGGAAACTTTGACTTCTTCCTTTACAAATTGTATCCCTTTAATCTCCTTTAGCTGTCTTATCACTCTAGCTAGAACTTCAATACTCAACTTCATACGAAAAAACAAAAATCCCAGGATAGCTAAAACAATCCCATATAATAAAAGAACTTTCAGAGGTATTGTCATCCCTGAACTCAAGCTCTACTACTGAGCTATAGAATAAAAACCACATGGTATTGGCATAAAAACAGACAGATGGATCAAGAGAATCAAGTTAAAGACCCAGACATAAAGTCATACACCTATAGATACTTTATTGTCAACAAAGAAGCCAAAATTACACAATGAATAAAAGAAAGCATCTTCAAAAAATGGTGCTAGTCTAACTGGATGTCAGCATGTAGAAGAATGCAAATAGATCCATATCTATCACCCTACACAAAAATCAAGTCAAAGTGGATCAAAGACCTCAACATAAAACCAGATACACTGAACCTGATAGAAGAGAGTGTGGGATATAGCCATGAAAGTGTTGGCACAGGAGACAACTTCCTGAATAGAACACCAACAGCACAGGCACTAAGATCAACAAATAATAAATGGGACCTCATGAAACCAAAAAACCTTTGTAAGGCAAAGGACACTGTCAATAGGACAAAATGGCAGCCTACAGAGTTGAAAAAGATTTTAATCAGCTCTACATCTGACAGAGGACTGATTTCCAAAACAGATAAAGAACATAAGAAACTAGACATCAACAAATCAATCTAATTAAAAAATGGAGTACAGATCTAAACAAAATTCTCAACAGAAGAATCACAACTGGCTGAGAAACAAAGAAATGTTCAACATCTTTAGCCATCAGGGAAATGCAAATCAAAAGGACTCTGAGATGCCATCTTACACCTGTCAGAATGGCTGAGATTAAAAACACAAGTGACAGCTCATGCTGAAAAGGATGTGGGGCAAGCAACTTGGTATGCCAAGTTTTCTTGATTTCCATGGGAGGCCTGCCCTCTTCTGAATAGAAATGGAGGAGGAGTGAATGGGGGAGGATGCAGGGTAGGTGTGGGGAGTGACTGGAAGGAAAAGAGGGACGGAAACTGTGGTCAGGATGTAAAATAAATGAATACATAAATATTTTAAACTATCATGCCATTTTTTGAACATTAAGAGAACATATACAATGTCTCAGAGACATGGTTGACATTGACAGCTATTACATCATCTTTTTCCCCTTAATTATCCCAGCCCTAGTTCAGACCCTTGTTGCACTCTTGTTAATAGGAATAACCTAATGGGCTTCATAATATAATGCTAATATCTATTTTCTGCTGAACATACGTGTATGAACAATACATTTATTAAAGTGGGATGATGTGTTGCTATCAGCATTACTGTTGTACCA
>CABHPQ010070436.1:0-39505 GCA_902168405.1 Peromyscus aztecus
ACTAAAGAGTAAGTGTATAAATTTGAAAGACATTATAAGATAGTTCTGTTAGTAATATAAGTTAGGATAGAAAGTGAATCAGGTACATTTCGGACTTACTAAAATAGGATAGATAATGGAATTATTTTCTCTGAATTTGTCAAATGCAAATGGACTAGACATTGTTTAGGTGTTTATATATGGTATATATTTATTGTACTTTTGTATATAGTTTTTCTTATATTAGTTATGACTTTTTTCCTTTTTTTCTTTTTATTAAAATAGAAAAGGGGAAATATGGTGATATTTTAATTGTACTGAAATGTGATTTTTTTGTATGTTAATAAATAAAGTTGCCTGGGGGTCAGAGCTAATAACAAGCCATAGCAGAAGCCAGGAAGTGGTGGCACACACCTTTAATCCTGATCACATGACAGACAGATCTCTGTGTGTTCAAGGATACAGCCAGCATGAAGACACATGCCTTTAATCTCAATACCAACCATAGAAGACCTGGAGGTTTGTACAGATGGGCAGTGACGAGAAGGTCATGTGGTTGGGTTTACAACCAATGAGAAGGCAGAATAGAAAGTCAATAAAAAGGTAGATAGACAGGAAGTAGCTCTCTTTCAGAGGGGAAGGACGACAGTTGCAGTGAAGGGTAAGAAAGAGTTTTTCCGTATTGGCTCTTAGCTACTACTCTGACCTCTTGTGCTTTTAACTCTGCATTTGGCTTTGTGTTACTTATTTAATAAGACTGTTACCTCTACAAGATCCTGGGGATTGATATGCATACAGTGTCTGGATGGTTCCACTGCTGTGGTCTGAATGTATGTGACTCTGCAAAATTCATACATTTGGTTTGAATCACATTAATCTCAACTAGATTGTATTGAGCTGTGCCCAGAACCTAAGTAAACCACATCTTTGATTGCATTTTTAAGGACATTTCCTGAGAGTATTAACTAATGCAAAAAAAAAATGTTGTGCCCTGAATGCAGGTGGTATCACCCCCTGTCTGGACAGAAACGAAGTAGAGAGTATCAAGGTGAATTAGCTTTCTGAGAAAGCATTGTTTCTTTGCTTCCTTTCTTACAGGATCCAAAGATCTCCCTGTGCAACATGATCCTGTACACATAATGTTCTGCCCAAGCACACTAGCTGAGAAATCATCCACAAAAATGTTGTAAACCATGCCAAAATAAATCTTTCCATAACGCATTTTGTCCATCATTTTCGTACAGAAATGAAAATGACTAAATTGTACAACACCCAAAAGTAATATGAGCTAGGGCTATTTAGGAAGCAATTTAGTCATAAGTACTCTGCATTCCTAAGTGTAATTGGTGGTTTTCTTTATATTATTATTTAAAGAACTATTTTTTGCTTACTTTTCTCTGTTCCTTCTATTTTGTGGTGCTACATCTCTTTCTTTTATGTAAATACTATGAGAAAATGATACCAGTGTGAAAGTTGACCTTTAACAGACATCAAAATGACCATGGACTCCCCTGTTTCTGTAACTCTACAAAATGTTTCTGCTTTTATAATGTGCCCATTCTGAAGTGTTTTATTTTTATGCTAATAGGAATGTGCAAAGGCAACAAAAATATTACTTATGGTTCTGAAGGTTCAGAATCCAAGGTTAAAAGATTTATATCCCCTGTAGTGTTCATTTTCTTGCATATGGCCAATTTCATGCAATGTTCTCACATGGCCATATTTTTTTCTCTCCATATGCTTCTCTATGGGTTCACTTCTACAACAGTGTAGTTGGCTTTAGATGACATTTTAGGGACCCATTAAATCTTAGTTACTTATTTTGAAGTCTCTCCATTTCTAAATGTAATCACAATGATTGTTAAGGTTTCAGCATTCAAATTTGGGGAACATGAGAAAGGTAGAAGACTCAGCCCACAGTATTAACAGATTAGCTCTCAATTGTATGTGCTCATTTGGGTTGCTCTCACTCCCTTCTCTTGGAAGGATGATTGTTTCTTCTGTGGATATAACTACCACTTATCAATGTCAAAATTAATTTAAAAGTAATTCTGAGATCTTTTTATATTAAATACACATATGCTTTTGTGGGAAGAATGTACCACAACCAAAACTTTTAGACTAAATTCTTAACTCATAGTACTGGAGAATGTAACTGTATTTGACGTCAGGGCCCATATAGAAGTAACTTAAAGTTTATGAAGTTACTTTTGTGGGCTCTAATTTGATAAAAATGCTGTCCTCATACAAAGATAAAATCAAGCTATAAATATTTTGATAATGGAACAAAACCTAAAGACAGAGGAAGAAGATGGCCATCAATCAGATAGGAAAGATGTGTAAAGAAATAAACCCTAAAATCATTTTGACCTTCAAGATACAGCCTTCAGATAAATAAGAAAGTGATATATTTGTTACTTCCTACCTTGTATCTTGTTATGGTTCTCCTAGAAACTAATACAGCTGTATGTTTTATATTGTTTATATATATTTTATGTATTTGACACAGCCCCTGTCATTCCCCAACCAAAGCAGTTAATCTTTGTATATTTGTATTCTAAGGGATGGGGATACAAATCACTGAATCAACCAAAGATTATGCCAACTAGTCTTTTGAGATGGTTTCTCCAAATGACAATCTTGTAAAAAACTAACCTCAAGCACAACAGATTAAGTGCAAACCTCGAGAAGTCCCCAGCAATTTATTCCTTTCGTACTCTGTCAGTGCATCCAAAATGACCCAGTAACCCAGTAATGAGTAAAAATAAAATTTCCCAGGGAAAATCAATCATTCTTGTCACTTCCCAGAAAACACTCTTATTTAAAGTCTTGTTTTGTATGACTGTTAGTGAAAGGAAATTGTGGAATGCATTTTTAGAACTTAGAATCTATCTCTGTTTTACACACTCAGATTTTGACCATTTCTTTTTTAGTGCAGTTGTGGATTGTCAACTCTGTGAATATCTGCCTGCCCTTTTGTAAAATGAGTCTGAAATAAAAAGGAAAACTGGACGACTGCAACACCCCCAAATCATAAGAGTCCAAGTGGTTGAACTGACAGTTTAGTCAATTTATTTTCCACTACCTAAGCCCTCTTTGTACCCCAGAGTGAGCACTATCATCACCTTACTTTCCAATATTTTACCTTACTTTAACTTACTTTGAAATTCATATCAATTGAATTATACAGTATTGTGTTTTTATTTTTATTTTGTCAAGATTATAGAGTGTGTGAAATAGTACCATGTTACTTTACATAGTACTATTTTGGCCTCTTTTAATTATCCATAATACTCTATTTTATGGCATACCTTGCAGAAGAACTCACTGTTTTCTCATTACTATGCTAGCAGCCATTTTTTTCTTTTTATTCCCTAGCTTCTGGATATCTGCAATTGTTGTTTTAGGGAAAGTTGTATACTTTCTTCATAATACAAATATGAACACATACATGTTACCTATGTGCTCATTAGTGGAAATTCTGGTTCAAAAATTACACATATTAAGTTTTAACAGTGGATCATGAATACTTTGAAAATGTAACTTTTCCACTTTTACTAGTGGATATATCTTCATTTCAAAATGTCTCAATGAGTCTATTTTAGATTTTTCTCTTAAGTTGTATGTCTTTTTATGTTTTAAATTTTTTTCTGTGTGCTATGGGAAGAAACATGTTCATAACTTGTAGATCCCAATAAATCACTTTTCCCCTAACATTTTTTCTCTTCATGAATTTTTATTAGAAGTTATAAATTTTAATGCAGTTTACCTTCTTGTTTGCTTTTTTCACTATTTCCAAAAATCCTTTTAAAAATACTTTTTCTTCTATCAAAAAATAGGCATTGTGGTACCCATCTTCATTTCTAGGACCTAAGGGGCAGAAGCAGGTAGATCTCTGTAAGTTCAGGGTTATTCTAGGAGTTCAATGGCATCAGCTATATAGGGAGTCCATGTCACAAAAAGTAAAATCTAGTTTTACATTTCACATTAAAAATTTTAGAACTCCAATTTATGATTACTAGATAGGAGAGATGATTCAGTTTTGATACATCAGTATGGTGACATAAATTTTGAATTACTAGCCCCCATATATAAAGCCAGATGGAGCATTGAATGCCTGTATCCCCAGCTCTGGGAAAGCAGAAACAGGTAGATACATAGAGCTCACTGGTCAAATAACCTAGCCAAATCAGTCATCTTGTGGTCATTGGAAGAAAAAAAAAATATATATATATATGATAAGATAATGACTAACTGATGAAGACAAAACACTGACCTCCACACTCAAATACATACATACATACATACGTACATACATACATACATACATACATACATAAATACTTACATGTATACACATGAGCACATACACAGAAAAAAATGATTACAAGGAAAAAAACTGTAACATGAAAATATCAGTTGCACTGCAAGGGAAGGACAACTTATAGAGTATCATTTAATTACATAAATGAAGAAATTAATTTTTAATATGTGTCATCAGAGAGATTTGTAAACAATCTACAGAAAGCATTCATCATTACTAGAGTAGTTGTTATATCTGAGGATGAATTAAAATACACATAGATTAAAAATTGACTTGTTGTTGGAAAAAAGAAAAGAAAAGAAGAAGAGGCAACCAGTCACAGAAGTAGTCTTTATGGTATGTTACAACCATACTATGATTTCAAGAACTGAAGTTTCGTTTTAACTGGAAATGATTATGCTTGTCTTCTTAAAATAATAAACAAAACTGTCCTTTGCTATTCTAAATTATGGACAGAATTTTAGTCTTTATACCCTAAAAATCACATTGTCTGTGGGAAAAAATTCAAGTATTTTTCCATATGGATACGCAGTTGGATTGCACCATTTATTGACAGTAAATTTATTTTCCACTATTCTGACATGTCATCTTTGAAGTAAACCTGATATCCTTTCTTTGAGTCATTTTCAGAAGTCTGCATTCCTTTTTCTTTCTTACAGCAATATTCTAATAAAAAACCACAATCCCTATTACTGTTTTTAATAAAGCACAATTCCTCCCTGCCCAAGCCTCTTTTATTTTTTATTTTTTTTATTTATTTTATTTTTTTTGAATTACTTTTTTAATTTAATTTTATTTTATTTTACAATATACTTCAGTTCTACATATCAGCCACATATTCCCTTGTTCTCCCCCCTCCCAGAACCGTCCCCTTCCCCCGAGTACTCCCCCCATTCCCACCTCCTCCAGGGAAAAGCCTCCCTCAAGGGCTGAGATCAACCTGGTAGACTCAGTCCAGGCAGGGCCAGTCCCCTCCTCCCATGCCGAGTCAAGCGACCCTGCATAAGCCCCAGGTTTCAAACAGCCAACTCATGCAATGATCACAGGACCCGGTCCCACTGCCTGGATGCCTCTCAAACAGATCAAGCCAATCAACTGTCTCACCCATTCAGAGGGCCTGATCCAGTTGGGGGCCACTCAGCCATTGGTTCATAGTTCATGTGTTTCCATTTGTTTGGCTATTTGTCCCTGTGCTTTATCCAACCTTGGTCTCAACAATTCTCGCTCATATAGACTCTCCCCTTTCTCACTAATTGGACTCCCAGAGCTCCACCTGGGGCCTAGCCGTGGATCTCTGCTTCCAGATCCCTCAGTCATTGGATGGGGTTTCTAGCACAACAATTAGGGTGTTTGGCCATCCCATCACCAGAGTGGGTCAGTTCAGGCTGTCTCTCGACCATTGCCAGCAGTCTATTGTGGGGGTATCTTTGTGGATTTCTGTGGGCCTCTCTAGCACTTTGCTTCTTCCTATTCTCATGTGGTCTTCACTTATCATGGTCTCCTATTCCTTGTTCTCCCTCTCTGTTCTTGATCCAGCTGGGGTCTCCCACTCCCTCAAGCTCTCTTTCCCTCGACCCTCGCCCTTCATTTCCCCCACTCATGTCCAGGCAGTTCATGAAGATCTCATCCATTTCTCCGTCATTGGGTGATCCCTGTGTCTTTCTTGGGGTCCTGTTTTCCAGGAAGCCTCCCTGGTGATGTGAGTAGCAGTCCAGTCATCCTTATTCCACATCTAGTATCCTTCTATGAGTGAGTACATACCATGTTTGTCTTTCTGAGTCTGGGTTACCTCACTCAGGAGTATTTTTTCCAGATCCATCCATTTGCCTGCAATCTCATGATGTCATTGTTTTTCTCTGCTGAGTAGTATTCCATTGTGTATATGTACCACATTTTATTTATCCATTCTTCAGTTGAAGGACATCTAGGTTGTTTCCAGGTTCTGGCTATTACAAACAATGCTGATATGAACATAGCTGAGCAAGTGCCCTTGTGGTATGATTGAGCATTCCTTGGGTGTATGCCCAAGAGTGGTATAGCTGGATCTTGGGGGAGATTGATTCCCAATTTTCTAAGAAAGCACCATATTGATTTTCAGAGTGGTTGTACAAGCTTGCATTCCCACCAGAAGTGGAGGAGAGTTCCCCTAGCTCCACATCCTCTCCAGCACAAGGTGCCTTCAGTGTTTTGGTCTTAGCCATTCTGACAGGCGTAAGGTGGTATCTCAGAGTTGTTTTGATTTGCATTTCTCTGATAATTAGGGATGTTGAGCAATTCCTTAAATGTCTTTCAGCCATTTGAGTTTCCTCTGTTGAGAATTCTCTGTTTAGTTCCATAGCCCATTTCTTAATTAGACTGTTGGGTATTTTGATGTCTAATTTCTTGAGTTCCTTATATATTCTGGATACCAGTCCTCTGTCAGATGTGGGGTTGGTGAAGACCTTTTCCCATTCTGTAGGCTATTGATTTGCCTTTTTTTTTTCTATTTGGTTTTCAAGACAGGGTTTCTCTGTGTAGCTTTGCACCTTTCCTGGAACTCGCTTTGTAGCCCAGGCTGGCCTCGAACTCACAGAGATCCACCTGGCTCTGCCTCCTGAGTGCTGGGATTAAAGTCATGCTCTACCACCGCCCGGCAGCTTTGCCTTGTTGACCATATCCTTTGCTCTACAAAAGCTTCTCAGTTTCAAGAGGTCCCATTGATTGATTGTTTCTCTCAGTGACTGTGCTACTGGTGTTATATTTAGGAAGTGATCTCCTATGCCAATGAATTCAAGACTACTTCCTACTTTCTCTTGTAGCAGGTTCAGAATAGCTGGATTTATGTTGAGGTCCTTGATCCACTTGGACTTAAATTTTATGCACGGTGATAGATATGGATCTATTTGCAGCCTTCTACATGTTGATATCCAGTTATGCCAGCACCATTTGTTGAAGATGCTTTCTTTTTTCCATTGTACACTTTTGGCTTCTTTGTCAAAAATTATATGTTCATAGGTGTGCAGATTAATGTCAGGGTCTTCAATTCGATTCCACTGGTCCACATGTCCCACTATTAATGTGTGGGGTTTTATATGTGGTTTAAAATTTAGTAATGTTTCTTTTACATATGTGGGTGCCCTTGTGTTTGGGGCATAAATGTTCAGAATTGAAACTTCATCTTGGTGGATCTTTCCTGTGATGAGTATGTAATGCCTTTCTTGATCTCTTTTGATTTATTTTAGTTTGAAGTCTATTTTGCTGGATATCAGGATGGCTACACCTGCTTGTTTCTTTTTTTTCTTTTTCTTTTTTTTTTGGTTTTTTGAGACAGGGTTTCTCTGTGTAGCTTTGTGCCTTTCCTGGAACTCATTTGGTAGCCCAGGCTGGCCTCGAACTCACAGAGATCCGCCTGTCTCTGCCTCCTGAGTGCTGGGATTAAAGGCGTGTGCCAACACCACCCAGCAACCCACTTGTTTCTTAAAACCATTTGATTGGAAAGTCTTTTCCCAGCCTTTTATTCTTAGGTAGTGTCTATCTTTGAATTTGAGATGTGTTTCTTGTATGCAGCAGAAAGTTGGGTCCTGCTTTCGTATCCATTCTGTAAGCCTATTTCTTTTTATAGGTGAGTTAAGTCCATTGATATTAAGGGATATTAATGACCAGTGATTGTTCATTACTGTTATTTTTTAGTGGCAGTGTGTGTGTACTTCTCTTCTTTGGGGTTTACTGCTGTGGCCTTATCTATTGCCTGTGTTTTCGAGGGTGTATCTGACTTCTTTGGGCTGGAATTTTCCTTCTAGTGCTTTCTGTAGGACTGGGTTTGTGGATAGGTATTGTTTAAATCTGGCTTTGTCTTGAAATGTCTTGTTCATTCCGTCTATGATGACTGAAAGTTTTGCTGGGTATATTAGTCTAGGCTGGCATCCATGGTCTTTTATTGTCTGCATTACATTTGTCCAGGACTTTCTGGCTTTCGATATCTCCATTGAGAAATCGGGTGTTAATCTAATGGGTTTGGCTTTATAAGTCACTTAGCCTTTTTCCTTAGCTGCCCTTAATAATGTTTCTTTATTCTGTACGCTTAGTTATTTAATTATTATGTGGCAAGGGAAATTTTTTTGGGGGGGTCTAGTCTGTTTGGTGTTCTATAGGCTTCTTTATATTCATAGGCATTTCCTTCTTTAAGTTGGGGAAGTTTTCTTCAATGATCTTGTTGAATATATTTTCTGTGCCTTTGAGTTGGTATTCTTCTCCTTCTTCTATTCCTATTATTCATAGGTTTGGTCTTTTCACTGTGTCCCAAATTTCTTGGACATTTTGGGTCATGACTTTGTTGGCTTTAGTGTTTTCTTTGACTGATGAATCTATTTCTTCTACTGTATCTCCAATGTCAGAGATCCTCTCTTCCATCTCTTGCATTCTGTTGGTTATACTTGCATCTGAAGTTCCCAATCATTTAATCAGACTTTTCTATTTCCATCATTCCCTCTGTTTGTGTCTTCTTCATTTTTTCTATTTCCCTTTTCAGGTCTTGGACTGTTTCCTTCGTTTGTTTCATTGCTATTTCATGATTTTTTTCAGTGCTTTATTGTTTTCTTCCAGGACTTTATTGTTTTCTTCTACTTTATTTGTCCTTTCTTCTAGTTTTTTATAGCATTCTTCTGTAGCTAGAGTTTTCCTGCCTGGCCCACGGTCAGGATAAATCTCTTTCACCTGCCAGTCCCACAGCCGCTCAGACCCAACCAAGTAAACACAGAGACTTCTATTGCTTACAAACTGTATGGCCATGGCAGGCTTCTTGCTAACTGTCCTTATATATCTTAAATTAATCCATTTCTATAAATCTATACCTTGCCACATGGCTCGTGGCTTACCGGCATCTTTACATGCTGCTTGTCCTGGTGGTGGCTGGCAGGCAGTGACTCCTTCTGCCTTCCTGTTCTTTTTATTCTCTCTGCTAGTCCCGCCCATACCTCCTGCCTAGCCACTGGCCAATCAGTATTTTATTAGCAACACATTTGCCATACAGAACATTCCACAGCATTCTTCCCTTTTTTTGTCTTTTCCTCTATATAAGCCTCTACCTTCTTCATGATGTTATTCATAAGGCTGTTTTCTTCTGCTTCTTCCAATTTTTGATGTTCAGGTCTAGATGTTGGAGGAGGGCCAGGTTCTGGTGATGCTGTATTGCTCTTCATTTTGTTGTATGTACTTCTGCCTTGACATCTGCCCATGTCCTTGTGGTTTGTTCCTGGTCTCATCAGTGCACTTGGTCCAGACAGAGCTGACAGATTCAGGAGGTCTCTCTCTCTCTTGTCCAGATGGGTGCTCTCTTGTCCAGAAGGGAAGTCCATGGCAGGATGGGAGCTATTGTCCAGAAAGGAAGTCCTCTTGTCCAGAAGGGAAGTCTGGGGGCAGGATGGGAGCTGGGGGCCAGTCTCTAAGTCTCAGGAAGTGGCTGGGGTCTCGGGCAGATGGGCGTGGCGGTAGATCATGGAGATTGCAGGGTCTGCTGGGGGTCTTGGAAAAGGGGAGCCTTCCTGGTAGGGCTAGAAGGGAACCTGCCTGGTGGCCAGAATCTGGGGCCCTCTTCTATTTTTTAGTCAATATAAATTGTAGCTGAAGGTTTCCTGTGTCCACTTGGCTCCTACAGCCGCTCAGACTCAAATAAACACACAGAGGCTTACATTACTTATAAACTGTATGGCCATGGTAGGCTTCTTGCTATTTGGTTCTTATGTCTCAAATTAACCCATTCCTGCTCATCTATAAGTTGCCACATCGCTTATGGCTTCACAGTGCTTTTACATCTTGCTCCTCATGGCAGTGGCTGGCAGTGTCTCCTGACTCAGGCTTTCTGTTTCCAGAATTCTCTTCTCTGCTTGACCCACCTATACTTCCTGCCTGGCTACTGGCCAATCAGCATTTTATTTATTAACCAATCAGAGCACCACATTCACAGCATACAGAGCAATATTCACAACACTTCGTATTTTCTTTTTTCAAAAAGGAAGGTTTTAATTTTAACATAGTAAAATTACATATAATGAAACAGTTACCAAGCAAGAATTACAGTTAGAATATCTAGTCTATTTATAATATCTTGTCTTTGTATTTGGCAAAATTAAAGAAGATATCCTATCTATCTTATACTTGTGAGTCTAAGGTTTCATATCTAACTTATCTTTTATCATAACTAAGGAAATTATAACTATCTAGTCTTCAACTACATCAAAGACCTCAGAAGGATATATATTACATGAGAAATGGGAGAAGGACGCAAGGAAATTTTGGGAGTTTTTCAAGAGTAGACAGAGACAACTAGACAGTCATCCAAAGTTTCTTTGTAAAGTTAGGGCATCTGTCTTTAGCCCACAGACCTTTAGCCCACTTTTCTCTGTGTCTTGTAGAATGTCTGGCAGTTTTGTCTGTAAAGCAGGAACCTGAAGGACCATTTTGCCAAGCAAAGTTCAGTTGTTACCTTCTTATGGATTCTGCATGTCTAGTCGATCAAGCAGTCCAGGCAAGAACAGTTTCTTGCACAAATGGCTATTTTTGCCAAGAAGAAGATAAACTACATATGGAGTGTCTTTGACACCCATCTTTCTCTCTGAAGTAAATTGGTGCTGCCAGGAGCAGACATGTCTCACTGTCCAGAAAGTCTAAATTTTTAAAATATTTTAAGTGTCATATTTTGTAGGTCTTTGAAGTATTTCAAGATTACCTACCTAACTGAATTATATCTATGTATACCTAGAAAAATTAGCATGACTATAAGTTTGACTATCATAGAAGACTAATTATTAATCTGTATTTTTAATTATCCATTAAAATCTAAATGAGTTGCTCTTTAAAAGTAGGTTCATTAATCTACCTTTTTATCCTATCATATCTATACTATCCCCTTTTCTTCTTTAGAAAGAGATTGTATTTATAATCAAGCTGTTTTAAATAAAAATATTGGTTTTACTCTGTCCCATACCAGAGGGCTTTTTTGATATGGGACAGAAAATTTCTCAACTTTTTATTTTTTAGCAATATGTTTGGGTTTAGAGAAGGAGTGAGCCAATTCCATCTTCAAAGTCAGCTTGGTATATTTTGGGGATTTAGGCATAGCTTCTCATTATTTTCTGTTGGATGAGGGTACTATATTCTTATGGGGACACAAAGAAAATTTTAGGATTATGGAGTAGTCTGTGAGGCTGTATTGTCTGAGCCAGTTGCCTTGGAACCATTCTGGGTGTTGGATCATCTGGGACATGGTGTCATCAGAGATGTTTCAGATGATCTTGGCTGGTAAAACCTGATGTATCTTAATATGGAGCAAGTCCATAGCCTCTTGTTTTCTATGGAAACAAAAGCAGAGCCTCCTTTCCAAAGTAACATATCCTTACCTTCAAATTTTGAAGTTAAGGTACCTTTAAAATATACATGTTAAGGAAGTGATCTCCTGTGCCAATGCATTCAATAATGCTTCCTACTTTCTCTTCTATCAAGTTAAGTGTAACTGGATTTATGTTGAGGTCTTTGATCCACTTGGACTTGAGTTTTGTTGATGGCGACAGATACGGATCTATTTGCAAACTTCTGCATGGTGACATCCAGTTATGCCAGCACCATTTGTTGAAGATGCTTTCTTTTCTCCATGGTACTGTTTTGGTTTCTTTGTCGAAAATCATATGTTCATAGGTATGTGGATTAATGTTAGGATCTTCAATTTGATTCCATTGGTTCACGTGTTGGTTTTTATGCTATTACCAAGCTGTTTTTATTACTATAGCTCTATAGTAGAGCTTGGGGTCAGGGATCATGATGCCTCCAGAGGTTGCTTTATTATACAGAATTCTTTTAGCTATCCTAGGTTTTTTGTTTTCCATATAAAGAAGAGTGGGAGGGCAAGGAGGGAGACAATGATAGATGAGGACATCATGGGAACAGGAAGAGGTAGGGTGCTGGGGAGGCTCTCAAGATTTCACAAGGATGATCCCACCTTGAAGTGCTGGAAGTGGTCTAGAGGGTGCCTGGACTGGTCTACTCTGGTGAACAGTCTAATAAATACCCTAACCATCATCATAGAGCCTTTGTCCAGTGACAGATGAAGGAAGATGCAAAGATCCACAGCCAGGCGCCAGGCTGATCTCCAGGAATCCAATTGATGAGAGAGAGGAGGGATTCTGCAGGGCAGGGAGCATCAAGATCATGATGGGAAGACATACAGAGATGACCGGTCACAATAGTGGATGCCCATGAATTATTTACTAGTGACCGTGGAGTCCCCATGGGACTGGACTAGGCCCTCTGGATATGGGGGACAGTTGTTTGGCTCAAACTGTTTGGGGAGCACCCAGGCAGGGTGATTGGGATGTTGCGTGAGCAGGCTTTTGGGGGCCCAGTGCCTATAGTGTGATGCCTTGTGCAGCCTTGGTGCAGTGGGGAGGGGCTTGGACCTGCCTAGGCTCAGTGTGTGGGACTCTGCTGACTCCCCATGGGAGACCTTATTTTGGGGGATGTGGGAATGTGCGGTGGCTTGGGAAGGAGGGCTGGAGGGTGGGAGGAGGGAGAAGAGGGGATCTGTGGGTGGTATATAGAGTGAATAGAAAATTTCCTAATAAAGAAAAATGAAAAAATATGCATATTTGTTTAACTGAGCAGCCTTTACAATCAATCAAATGTCTTTTTGTGGTTAAAAATCCCACAGACAACACAATCCAGTTTTTCTGTGTGATGTTTATCTTTCCATGACTTATTTTTATATTACATTATTTTAAGACTTTATTTTTTAAAACTATATTTTATATAATTATATATATATATATTCATTTATATATTCATTTTTATCTCTCTTCCAAGCCTACATATACTTTTACACACATTACATTTACACACAAACTCTTTCATCTGAATCTGTCTTATTGTGAATCTCTTGCTTTAAACTGTAGCATTACTAAGATTGAAACAGCAGCTGTGGCTGCTGGCTCTGCCCACTTCAGCTTTTTAATGTAGTGGAACTACATTTACCATCAGCTTTGGAGGAATCATGCTCACTGCCAGACTCTGGGAAGCAGTGGGTCTATGCCTCTATCAAAGCAGCATGTAGCCCAGAAATCTTTGCTTGTTTGTTTGTTTGTTTTGTTTTGTTCTGTTTTTTAGCAAAACAATATCCACCATGCAGCATTGTGTGTAGCTTGGAAACACCTCTGTGTAAGGTTGTGTAGGTCAAGGCTGAATGCCATGAACCCACCATAGAATATCTCAAGCCCATATATTGTGGTGTCTTGCTGCCCACATGAGACTTGAAGCAGGAATTTAGGTGGAAACTCAAGCCGTTGGGCACCATTTGTAGCTGAACTTTTCCTGTGTCCACCTGGCTCCTTTTCAGACCCAAGTAAACACACAGAGGCTTACATTACTTATAAAATGTATGGCCATGGCAGGCTTCTTGCTATTTAGTTATTATATCTTAAATTAACCCATTCCTATTCAGATATAAGTTGTCACATGGCTTGTGGCTTACTGGTACTTCCACATCTTGCTTCTCATGGCAGCGGCTGGCAGCATCTCCTGACTCAGCTTTCCTGTTTCCAGAATTCTCTTCTCTGCTTGACCAACCTATACTTCCTGCCTGGCTACTGGCCAATCAGCATTTTATTAATTAACCACCCAGAGCAACACATTCACTGCATACAGAGTGATACCCACAGCAGTAAATACATAGATAGACTTTTATAATTATCTTGTCAGTTTTAATAAATGGCTATGACTTTTGATTACAATTGCTTAGAATCTGTACATGGTTTGTGGGGGAAGTAACATTAAGCAGAATTAAACAGGCTAAAAACACCAGTAATAAGACACATTGTAATAAAATTTGAGTTGTTTGCTCTCTACAATTTTCTATCACATCAGATTTGATAATGGAATTAGCTCCTTAGAGATACTGTCAAATTTATTAATTTCATGATTATCCATTCAAAATTAAGATGACTTCAAGCCAAAAATACTGTGTACTCCAGATATTCTACAGTAAGACAGCAATACAAAATATAGTAGAACAAGCATTAAAATGATAGACACTTGCAGAAAAATGAAAAATAAAACCAGAAATACTGCTGAAAACTTGGACATCTGGATATCAACTTGTACAAGTTTCATCTCTTGCTGTGATAAAATATCCTGACAAAAATTAAGTGAGGGGAGGCAGGGTTTATTTTATCTCACAGTTCCAAATTACTGCCCATCATTTTTGGAAAGTCAAGGCAGGAACTCCAGCAGCTAGTTATATCATTTCCATACTCAAGACAGACAAATGGATGTACCTGTCATTCCAGATTGTTGCTGCGTATTCTCAGCCAGCTTTCTTCACTCATAGTTCAGGGCGGTGTCCATGCAATGGTGCACTACACTCTCAGAGTGGATCTTTAACAATCAGAGCAATCCCCCACAGGTATGTTAGCAGGAAAACCTCATCTAGATAACTCTTTAATAAGATTAACTCTTTTCAAGTGACTCTCAATTGTGTAAAGTTTACAACAAAAAGTAAAATGCATACAACTGAATAAACACAATAAACACTCAGATCAGTCAGCACAACTGCAAATTAAGGGCATTGATTCCATAAGAGTCCTTTGTAATAAAGATCCTTTTCCTATATAATATAACTTTGCATTATTTTTTCAGTAGAAAGCTTTTATTTAATTAATGTTAATATCATAAGACATTTGCATATAAAATATGCATAACCTAGTTTCCTATTAAAAAAAAATTCTGTTTGTCTCAAAAACCCTAGTGCTTCATTTCCAATTTCTATGACCATAATAAAGGTAGATTAAAGATAAAGACAGGAAGGAATGTAATGAGTAGTTAAGAAATGAAAAGGTAAAAACAGAGTTACTGTTCTCGAAACTTCTGCTTCCAAATTAAACATTTTAAAATAAAATCCCTCCAAATTTAAAAAATATTTCTGTATGTGAATAATTTGAGTCAGTTGCTTGTTTTGTTACTGAAAAATTATGATGAAAGAAGGTATATTGCACTTTTACTTCAACTGTTGTGTACATGCTTCTTTTTGCTTTGTAAATAGTTATTTTCAATTTCCCGAACACATTTGAAACAAAGTAACCTTTCAGATCAACTTATATATTGAGGTTGATGCAATAGAGAGAGAGGTCACTATTGATCATGGTCTCTGATCATGTAATAATGTGCCTGCTTGTTCCTGATTGAGTAGTATGGGGCTCAAATTCTTATCCTCTGCTAATTAGAATGAGGATGTCCTGCCTACATACAAAGAACCACTTTTACTATTGACTTCCTTAGATGTTACTCCATCCTCACTGGGAAAGATTAAAAATAGGTAAACACAAACCTGTTCTTCTATAGATTCATCTATCCTGAAATGTCAGTCCAAATTTGTGTTTTATTTTTAAATTAGGAATTCTAAGAGTCTCAGGAAAATCCTTACTAGAACATATAATAAACATTTAAATTGGGAAATGACTTGAAGTACCTAAACTCTAACTTCAAAATAAATTAAGATTCTGATTATAGTATTTCTTAAGTGATTTTTCATCTTAAATATCTAACTGCTTAATTAATAGAGGCTTTTCATACTGATAAAGTAATTATACACCAATTTAACATAATTTAATATAAATCACAAAAGTTCCAATCAATCATAGACCTTCATGTTTTTTCATTATAAGAAATTAAATGATTTAATAACATTTAAAACGCTCAATTTCATGAAAAAAATTTCCAAATTTTCTATTATGGCAAATTTTATTTTAGAAAAATTAAAGGAAATTCACGAAATCCTTGTATTCACTGAACACATTTTATTTGAAAACTTCTACCTCTCCAAGTCTTCCAGGAAGCAAGTCTACTTAACTCAAAACAGAATCAATTTCTTTGATCAAACAGAGTGTCAAAATTGACTTTCTTAAATTATTTTAACAAGAGAAGTGTTGTTAAACATCAGAGAAAAGGAAATGATTGTTTAAATTACTTTAGTTCCCATTTAAGAAATCAAGAGATAAGCTTGGTTGGTTTAATATAAAATTTCATATAATAGTATCCCTAAGGTGGATAAAAGAAGGAAAGCAAGCTCATTCTTGTCCAAATACATTAGGGGAAGAAACTTGAGACAGATGAAGAATTAGTAATTCAGATTACCAAGAGCTTTACAAATTAGAACAAACAGCAAAGGACTGAAAGGCCAGATGAATGTAAAGATTTGGAACACTGATGCTCTAGACTGAGGCTATAACTTTGAAAGGAAAATAAACACTAATGTCTCCCTGTATTCAACACAAAGACTGAGATATGATTTTTAAGTTCAGTTGTTAGGAGTTTGATGACCCTTAAGTGAAGGCACCAATTTTCTAAAATTTTAACAACAGAAATCAAAATGCAAAATTAGGACTGATGAAACAATTTAAGTGCCAGAAATCTCATATTGCATTTAAAGAATTTACTAAAATCAGATTCTAGGAACATGAGCTCCACAAATAGGTCAAGGACATCACACCTGAGAAATCAAATGTTGCTAGTTTCACTATGTTAGAGAGCCAAACTTTCAGGTATCTGGAGACTCTAATGAGGGCTCAAAGGGCTACATGAAAATTAAAGAAATATATTCCCTAAGGCTCATGTAATCCCCAGGACTAACCATATACTAGATGTAAACAAATGAAGAAGGGAGTGAGGTATGTAGATGAATTTATAAACAGTCTTATTAAATAAGAAACACAGAGCCAAATACAGGCGTAAAAGCCATAGAGATCAGAGAAATAGTGAGAGCCACCAGCTAACCTTAGCTCACCATGCCACTGTAGCTTCCCAAGAGAGAGAGCTTCTTCCTGACTAAGCTGTGCCTTGATTGCCTTGCTGTTCTGCCTTCTCATTTGCTCTTAGCCCAGCTACTTCACTTCCTTGTCACTGCCTGTCTGCACATACCACCACGTTTCTATGATTGGTACTGGGATTAAAGGCATGTGTCTCCACACTTGGTTGTTCCCTAGTGTGTCCTTGAACATACAAAGACTCTGTTGCCATATGATCAGATTAAGGGTATGTGCTACCACTGCCTGACTTTTGTTTATGGCTGGCTATATCCTCTGATCTCCTGTCAAACTTTATTAATTAACATATAAATAAAATATTACCACATTTCAGCACAAATAAAATATCACCACAGAGAAATTTCACTAAAAAATGATTAGTTGCTTGGCCATTCAAAGTAAGGGCAAACTGTATTAGCTAAGCAATGTTGCTGAATATTTGTTTAACTATGCAAAAATACATTGCATTTATTTAACTTTGTGAAGATGTGTTGCATTTGTTTAATTATGCAAAAATGTGTTGCTGTTTTACTTTGCCTATCTATGGCACCTGATTGGCCTAATAAGAAGCAAGTGAGGAGGTATAGATGGCATTTCTAGGCAGGAAGAGTTCGTAGGAGGAGGAATTTGGGATCAAAGAAGAAACAAAAGGAGATGACAGAGAAATACCAGGGGCCAGCCAGCCAGACATGGAGGAAGAAGGAAAGTAGGACATACAGAATGAAAGATAGCTAAAAAGCCTTGAGGCAAAACTTAGATGAATAGAAACAGCTTAAATTAAGTTAAAAGAGCTAGTGGGCCAAGCCTAAGCTAAGGCCAAGCCTTCATAATTAATAATAAGTCTCCATGTCTTTACTTGGGAAGCTGATTGGTGGCCCAAAGAAAATTCCAAGTAAGAAAATTCCAAACAAAGCAGTTTGAGTTATTGATATGAGTTGATATCATAGGGTTATACTTAAACCCAAATGGGGCATAATTTTTATGTCTTTTCATCCCTATCCAATAGGATCATGTACATAACATGACCCCCTAAAATATATAATCAATTTCATACACTGAAAATGGCATGGTACAGCATATCAAAAGAAACTTTCAGAACAATTTTAGATAATTAAGTGAATGTGGCCAGGTGTTAGAAGAATGAGACTTTAATCCCAATACTGGGGAGACAGACACCGGGGGATCTCTGTGAGTTCAAGGCCAGTCTGGTCTACAAAGAGTTCTAGGACAGATAGGGAACTTAGACAAAGAATCATTATCTTAAAATATTAATTAATTAGTTAATTAAAAATAAGTAACTGAAGGTTATAACATTATTGGTCATAGCCATGTCATATTATGTTTTTTTTTTCTCAAGATAGGGTTCCTCTGTGTATCCTTGGCTGTTCTATAATGTACTTTGTAGGCCAGGCTGACCTGGAACGCAGAGATCCTTTTCTTTTGCTCCCCCAGTGCTGGGATTAATGGTGTGCTCTACCACCATCAAGCTCAAAATTTTATTAAATAAAATTGCTTCAGACTATATTGTCCTTCATATTTTTTCCATTAGTTTATATCATGTTATCGTCTAAACTTCTAACTTTTCCTTGGTTACACAAGGACGTCAGTTTCCATGGAAGAGCATTATTTGAATATCTTTATGTGGTCATGCCTTAAACCAGAAATAGTATTAAACTCCCTATCTAAAGGTTAATACATTCTTTGATTTATATTAATGACTTCATGTTGAAGTGTTGTCAGATATTTTTAACTTTTGTAAACACTATCATTTAAACACAGTGAAGATGCCTGTTAAAAGATGTAAGTTTTTAATTTTGTGTCAATTAACAAGATTGGCATCAGGTTTGGCTGTTTAAGTTTTACTTGTGAATTTATTGTGACATTTTCCCTGAGCTTCACTGAGGCATAACTATAAAATTGCTGCTATTTAAGATGTAAAATGTGATTTATTGGTTTACATGTAGAATGTGAATTAAATACTTGAATTAAGCTACAGAATGTGTCCCCTCCCTCAATCCATGTGTGGGTGTGTGTATGCATATTGTGAAAGCAGTTATGATATACTCTATAAAAAAGTATACAATACACAGTTATTAAATATAGCCACTCTGTAGCACATTGGATCCAAGAAATTACATGCCAAAGTTTACCTCAAAACTTCCTAACACAACTCTTCTGTAGATAGATATTTCTTTAGGCCACCAGCCCACAAATAATAACACAGAGAGTTATTATTAAGTAAGAAAGCTCAGCCTTAGCTTAGGCTTGCTCCTAACTAATTCTTATAACTTGAATTAACCCATAGTTTTCAAACTATGTTGTTTTTCAAGGCTTGTTACCTCATCTCCATACTGCTGATCCTGCTTTCTCCATGTCTGGCTGGTGACTGCTTGTGTTTAGATTCCTACTCCTCTTCTTTTCACTACCTGAATATCCTGTCTAGCTGTTGAACAGTGAGCTCTTTATTACAAAAACACAGCAATACATCTTCACACAGTGAACAAATATCCCACAACATTTCCCCATTTTTGTCTAAATAAAAAGGAGAAGTTTTAGCTCTGAGTAAAACTATATGAAATAAGAAAAATTATTAGGTAAGAATTAAGTTCACAGTGTCCAGTCTATATATATTTGGCAAATTTGGAGAAAGTACTATAGTATCAATGCTATCTTAGTGAGTCCAAAGATTTATACCTAAACCACATTTTATCATAAATTGTGTTACCATCCTAAGACTATCTTTTTAGACCTTAAAATATCTTCTTACATAAACAACCTCAGCTTTTATGTATCTCAACATTATAGATTTTACATCTCTTTTGCGAGTTTTTTTCTAAATTTGGTAACAAGGAAAATTATAACTATAATTATCTAATCTTCAACCCAATCAAAGACATGAGAAGGATATATATTGCCTGAGTAAGTAGAAAGTGCAGAGCAAACAAATTCCAAAAATATAGAAATGACAAGGAAAACTGGCTTCCTTGACATTCATCCAAGGATCCTCTGTAATGACTGGGCATCCATTTTTAACCTACAGGTGTAGAATATCTGATAGACTATTTTCTGAAGCAAGAAATTTTGAATGCTGCCTTACCTTCTCTTGGCAAAGGTCAGTGGTTACCTTCTTTTTTGTTCTGCGTGTCCAATTTGGACAGCATACTATCAGAAGATGAAGTAATGGCAGTTTCTTCCTCAAATGACTAGCTTTGTCACATTGAAACTCCATATGGGGATTCTTTGATGCCCATCTTTTTTTTTTTTTGAATAGATTGGTACTGTCAGGAGCAGACATGTCTCACTGTCATGAAAAGCCTTAGGTTATTAAAACACCTTAAATGGGATATTCTGAGGGTCTCTGAAGTATATGAAGACCATCTATGCATTTAAAATACATTTGTTTGACCTTGAGAACATACCTAGCATGACTAAATTTGATTATTATAGACAACTAACTACTAGCCTGTCTTTCCTTATTATCCTAAATAGCTGCCAAGTCTAAAACTTTATGTTGCATTTTTAAATGAGATGCATAGGTACAATAGTTTAAACAAGAATAGAAACATATATACTGTATAAAATGACCTTAAATTTGTATCAATATACAAAAATTCATACAAATGTAAAATATTTTAAATTAATATTTGCATTTTAGACATGATGATAGTGGGCTAAACCTCTGAAAATGTAAGCCACCCCAATTAAATGCTTTCCATTTATAAGAAAAAATAGTTGATTTTTAGATTAAAGGTAGATTAAATAATCTACCCTTTTATCCTATCATTTATATATCTCCCCTTTTTTCTTTTCAGAACTAGGTCCCTGAATCAAATTTTCTTTGCTTAGTTTCCTCTCCAACTATGACCAATAACATCTTATAGCCAAACACCAGTAAACAATGACAAACATCCACCAAATGACCAAAAACCACCCATCCAACTTCTTGGGAATGTGGGCATTGTGTTTTTAAAATTATTTCCTGCTGTCTGGGGGTGGTGGCATCTTTAGGGGACCCTGAGAAAAGTAGGGAAATGGTCAAGTCCTGGGACAGTTTTGTCTAGTTTCAGTGTGATAGGAAAGTACAGGGCTTATTTGAAGTCCTGGCTAGAGTAGTCTGTGAGGCTGTACCAACTTAGCCAGCAGCTTTGAAGTTTTTCTCCCTGAGGAATTTTGAGGAAAGTGTGACAGATTCATTTTGAGAGGCTGAATCACCTGGACTACTTCTCTTCATTGGTGTCTGGTCCTTTTTTTCTGAAAACATGCAAACTTTTAAAGGAAACATGTATATCTGTATTAACACAAATATGAAATTTGCAGTATATACAGGTCAGGTAAGATGATATTTTTTGTTCTATATTTAAGGAGGCAAAAGACTTTTGTCAACTTTATAAGTCTTTTTGGACTGTATAACCAAACTGTCATGAGGACTCTATAGCCAACAAGAGTCATCATGTCTTGTAGCTGAAGTTTCCCTGGTCCTGCTTGGTCCACGGTCAGGACAAATCCCCCTCATCTGCCAGTCCTGCAGCTGCTCAGACCCAAATAAACACACAGATGTTTATATTATTTAAACTGCTTGGCCTAATGATTCAGGCTTCTTGCTATCTAGTTCTTACATCTTAAATTGACCCATTTCTATAAATCTATACCTTGCCATGTGCCTTGTGGCTTACCAGTACTTTACATCCTGTTTCTCATGGTGGTGGCTGGCAGTGTCTCATGACTCAGCCTTCCACTTTCCAAAATTTTCCTCTCTCTTTGTTCTGCCTATATTTCCTGCCTGGCTACTGGGCAATCAACACTTTATTTATTAATCAAACATAGAAACACATTTTTGCAGCATACAGAAAGACATCTACAGCAATGTCTCAGCTAGTCTTCAAGCTATTCCCATGTAGAGGGAATAGCATATATATCAACTGTCTTATAGTTTTTCTTGTTTTTTTATTTATGTCTGTACCCAAGATTTTCAGGTCTCCCCTGATCAAAAATGGTATTTAGTAATTTTGAAGAAATCATAGCTTTTTTATTTCCCATGAAAGCAAAACAAAACCTCTTCCCCATTGCAACATATTTGTGACTTCCATTTTGAAGTTAAGACAGCCTTAAAATATATAGGTTTGTTTAATTAAGTAGTTTACATAATCCAATGTTTCTCAGCAGCTATTTTTTTTTTGTTCATTGGCATTTAAAAATTTAAAGTCAACAAAATACCAAACAGGATCCAGATGATCTGTCTATTTTCCATCTGTATGTGGCTTATTTTGTTTACACTACTTTACTCTTTCTTTAAAAACACTACTTATTATTTTTAAACTATTTATGTAGCTGAAGTTTTTCTGGTCTCAACCAGCTCCTGTGGCCCCATTGTCCCACAGCTGCTCAGACCTCCCATTTTCAATGTATGAGAGTGGATTCATTGTTTAAGCTTTAGTAATGTTTTATTTACAAATGTAGATTACCTTTTTAGCTGGAGAGTTTCTCTCCATATCCCAACAAGCCCCTACAGTCCCACAGCCCACTTATAAAATAAACACACAGATGCTTATATTATTTAAACTATTTGGCCTAATGGCTCAGGCTTCTGACTAACTGGCTCTTATATCTTAAATTAACCCATTTCTATAAATCTGTACTTTGACACATGGCTGATGGCTTACCAATGTCGTGACATCTTGCTTCTCCTGGCAGCAGTTGGCAGTGTCTCCTCTGCTCTCTTTTCTTCTCTCCTATCTCTCCAGTTAGAATGTCCTGCCTAGACTTATTCTGCCTCACCATTGGCCAAACAGCTTTATTTATTAACCAATCAGAGAACACATTTTCACAGCAAACAGAATGACATCATCCATCATTTCTTTTCTTTCTATTCAAAAGGAAGGTTTTAACTTCAACATAGTAAATTTACATATAACAAAATAGACATAAGGCAAGAATTATAGTTATGATATCTAGTCTATTTGTATTTGGAAAAATTAAAGAAAAGATTCTATGATCTATCCTATATTTTTGAGTCTAAGATCTCATATCTAACTTATCAATTATCATAACGAGGGAAAATCATAATCATAACTATCTTGTCTTCAACTACATCAAAGACCTCAGAAGGATATAATATTACCTAAGTAAACAGGAAGAACATTGTAAGCAACTTCCAAAAATCTAGAATGACAGAGATAGCTGGCTACTTGGAAAGTTACCCAAACTTCTTCTGTAATGTTGGGGCATCCATTCTTTAGTCTACCAGCCTAGAGTCTCTCAGTGGCTTCTGTCTGTGTCCTGTAGAATGTCTGACAGTTTCTTCTGCAAAGCAGGAACCTGAAGGACCATTTTGCCTTGCAAACTTCAGTGGTCACCATCCTGTGGGTACTTCATGTCCAGTCAATACAACATTTTGTCAAGCAGTCCAGGAAAGAACAGTTTCTTGCCCAAATGGCTATTTTTGCCAAGAAGAAGATAGACTCCATATGGAGTATCTTTGACATCCTTCTTTTTCTCTGAGGTAAAATGTTGCTGCCAGGAGCAGACATATCTCATTGTCCAGAAAGTCCGTTTTTAAAACATTTCAAATGCCATATTCTGTAGGTCTTTGAAGTGTTTGACAATGACCTGCCTAACTGAATCATATCTATGTATACCTGGAAAACTTAACATGACTATAAGTTTGACTATCATAGAAGACTAATTATTAACCTCTATTTCTTAATTTTCCATTACAATTTAAATGAGATGCACAAACATAATACCTTAAACAAGAGTAAAAATATACACACAGTATAACAAAATTAACTTTAAATTTGTAGCAATAAACTAAAATATATACCAATGTGAAATGTTTTAAACATGTTTCTCTTTGAAAGTAGGTTCAACAATCCACCCTTTTATTCTATCATATGAATATCCTATATTTCTATATCATATCCCCCTTTCTACATTTTAGAAAGAGATTGACTATGACGAATAACAATTTTTAACCAACAACCTAAATAAAGAAATACATCCATAATCCGTTTTTTGGAAATGTGGGTGTAGTGTTCTAGGCTACTTCCTGCTGATAGGGGGTACTAATAGTCTTATGAGGATCCTGAGAAAATTTGAGATAATGGGTCAAATCCTGGGAAGACCAGCTATAACTTTGTTGATAGGTACCATCTACTAAGATGCAGGAGTTCTGGCTTGATCAAATCTGATCCATCTTAACTTGGAACAAATCTATAGCCTCTTGCTTCATATGGAAACAAAAGCAGAGCCTCCTTTTCAAAGCAACATATCCTTAGATCCAAATTTTGAAGTCAAGATACCTTTAAAATGTACATATTGTTTAATTGAGCAGCATTTACAATCAAATGTCTCTCTAATTAAAAATCCCCAAAACAATATAATCCAGACTCTCTGTGTGATTTCTATCTTAATGTGGGTTATTTTTTGTATTACTTTTACTTTCTCTTTAAAGACATTATTTTTTAAAACTTTCTATTTCTTTATATATCTGTCTACATACCTTTTCATCTCTCTTCCAAGCCTACATATATTTTTACACATTGTAAATCATTTAAAGTCTTATTCCATATGAATCTGCCTTATTGTGAATCTATTGCTTTAAACTGCAGTCATTAGTACAGAGTGGCAGCCTTGGCTGTTGGCTCCACCCACCTCAGATTCCCAATATGGCAGTGGTATGTTTACAGCCAGCCCTGGATTCCATGTTCTCTGCTGACTCTGGGAGGCAGTGGGTCCATGCCTCCATCCAGCAGCATGTAGCCCAGAAAGCTTTTGTGTGTGTGTGTGTGTGTGTGTGTGTGTGTGTGTATTAGCAAAAGCTAAATCTACCACACAGCATACTGCACAGCTTGTAGATGCCTCTGTGTACTGTGGCAGGAATCTGTAGTCATACTGTTTAGCTCATGGTGGCTCGTGCCCAGCTCCATCTCACAGGAGATGAGTTTGTGGTGCTGCTAGCATGAGACTGTGAGACTAGGAAGCCCATGGAGCTCCACTTCTGTGCATTCAGAATATTTAAACTTTCTTAGGTCTACATGGATCAATGACCAATGATGAGGTGTCAATTGTAGCTGGAAGTATTAGTGTGTCCCAGCTAGCTGGCGGTCAGGACAAATCTCTCCCTCTCATGTCCTGCAAGTAGACACACAATGGCTTATATTAATTATTAACTGTATGGCCATTAGTTCAGGCTTATTACTGACTAGCTCTTACACTTAAATTAACCCATAATTCTTATCTATGGCTTGATACCTTTCTCAGTTCTGTCTTGTCATCTTGCATTCTCTGTGTCTGGCTGGCAACTCCTGATTCAGCCTTCCTCTTCCCTGAATTCTCCTTATCTGCTTATCCCACCTATACTTCCTGCCTGGCTACTGGCCAATCAACATTTTATCAACCAATCAGAGCAACACCCATTCACAGCACACAGAATGGCATGCCACAGCACTTCCTCTTTTCTGTATAATCAAAAAGGAAGGTTTTAACTTTAACATATTTATTTCTTTATTACTATTTATACCTATTTTCTTTTCTTTCTTTGTCACCTAAGCACAGCCAAATACATTGTAACTGTTCAGAGCATTTCTGAGTTTGGACCTGACATTTTGCAAGTATGTAGCCTTCTCTGACCAGTGAGCCAAACCTTATATTGGTAGGTGGAGGCTAGGCTAGCTGCTACATGACTTTGCTTAGCACATGGCATTGGAGGCTGGTTCTTCCCACTTCAGGTGGGTGAGAGTGAAACTTCATGCTCCGGTAGGCATGTCTACCTAGTATCCTACCACTGAGGATTGGGTTTTCCACTGCTCATAAGCTCAATTCAAGTGCTCTGATGCAGGGTCACTTTGAAGTTTCACACCTCTGTATGCCACAAGCACCTAGCCTTCTCAGAACTCTTTTATCATCTTTATCAGGCCTTATGTGGATTTATATGCTCCACTGGGCACCAAATGTAGCAAATTTTCTTACTACACTATCTTTAGACTGCAAATAATGACCTGTAGACTTCTTATCAACCATGAAAGCTTGGCCATTGGGTTAGGCTTACCTCACTAGCTTTTGTAACTTAAATTAACATATTTTTATTAATCTAAGTTCTGCCATATGGCTCCATTACATTTTCTCTGTACTGTTTGTCTGACTTCTTCAATGTCTCCCTGGTCTCCCACTGGCATAATCTGCATGCACCAAGATTATTCCTCCACGTCATCTCTCTCCACTGGAAGTTCCACTGATAGCTCCTGCCTAGCTATTGGTCATTCAGCATTTTATTAAACCAATCAGAAGGTGCCTTAGACAGAGACACATCTTTCCATTATAAACAAATATTCCACTGCACTCCTCTTAGCATCCACATATATCATATGGCAATATTCTACTCTATGATTTCAGTATTTGAAACATCAAAAATGTACTATGGGAAGATAATCAATATGCATTCAGTATTCTTCCATTTTTTGTATAATCTGTTATTATTAGGACCAATTACTTGAGTTCAAAATGTCCCTTAATTATATTAGTTCATATTTTAATACTCATTTGAAACTAAAATCTATTTTAATACCACATTACAAAATAATAATCAAAAATCAACAACAGTAATTTAAAGTGATAATCTTCAGTGAATAAAAAATTTTCCTGACTTATTCAATATCAACTGTTTATTGATTTTTCCAAACTATTATTATTGAGAGCAGTCATCAGCCATCTAGATTGTACAAGAACAGGGCACAACTGATGTTCTTTCAAAGACACCAACAGCTCTGCCTTTAAAATGATTAACAGACAAACCGGTATGGTTTCAGCAATGGACTTTAACAACAGAGAAACTTCAGGATTTAGAAAAGCTGGTACAAGAGCAGTTAAATGCTCAGCATATTGAAGAATCAACCAGCCCTTGGAATTCTCCTGCATTTGTTATTAAAAAGAAATCTGGTAAATGGAGAATGGTAACAGGCCTAAGAGCAATTTACAAGGTAATTCAGCCAATGGTCTTTCTACAATCTGGAATTCCTTTGCCTACTTTATTAAAGGATGGGGTCTAACGGTTATCAATTTAAAAGACTGGTTTTTTTTCTCAATACCCTTACAAGAAAAAGACAAAGAAAGATTTGCCTTCACAGTGCCTACTTCATAATAATTCCCACCAGTCAAGAGATATCAATGGAAGGTTCTCTCATAGGGAATGTTAAATAGCCCAACCCTGTGCCAGTATTTTGTACAATAACCATTGAAAGAAATATATAAATAATTTACTAAATCTATAATTTATTATTACATGGACAATATTTTACTAGCTGATTCAAATGCATATACTTTAGAAAGTATGTTTGAAAAAAATAAAGAAAATTTTGCCTTATTGGGAATTACAAATTGCTCCTGAAAAGATACAAAGAGGAGATTCTATTAATTATTTAGGATATAAAATAGATCTACAAAAAACTTAGACCCCAAAAAGTGCAAAATAGGAGAGATCGATTATGGACTCAATGATTTTCAGAGATTATTCAGAGACACCATTCCGCTGTCCAGAGAGTTGCATGTAATGACACACAGGTAATGCCATGGAACACGTGGCAACATGGAGATTAATAGAAATGGGCTAAGTTTAGTTACAAGAGCTAGCTAGCAAGAAGCTTGAGCCACTAGGCCATATAGTTTGTAAATATTTGTGTTTACTTGGGTCTGAGCAGCTGCAGGACTGGGCGGTACACAGGAAAACCTCCAGCTACCCCAACCAGAATTTCAACAAAACTTCTAAGTTTAATTGGTCAATATATCTCTTAAATCTCTTTTTCTCTTTCTACTACACTGTGATTAAAACTCTCATTTCCCTTGTGTGAATTCCTATGCTCCAAATTTAGGAAATCATATCCTCTTATTGCTATTTATCATTGTGGGGGTAGATTGATTAAAATGTGATTTGATCATTTGAAGGAGTGCTTCACATGTGATATATATTTGCAAGTTATCAGAAGCAACCTAATGTAAAAGGACTTCACTTTTATGTTATATTTGAACATCATATATATTCTAAGGTAAACCATCAGCCTTTTACAACAACATTTTAATGAATATTGTTTTTTTAACTTATACATATTATTTTTTCACACTGTTACTGCCTTTATTACTAGTTTTAACTGTCTTTCAAATGTTCCATGATTGTGGCTTTTTTTTTTCCTGTGGGATAATGCTTTTCTACACTGATTTAATAAAATGCTGGTTGGCCAATAGCCAAGCAGGAAGTATAGGCAGGGTAAGCAGACAAGGAGAATTCTGGGAAGAGGAAAAGGTGAGTCAGCAGTCACCAGTTAGACATAGAGGAAGCAAGATGACAGAACTGAGAGAAGGTACCAAGCCCCGTGGCTAAACATAAGTAAGAATTATGGTTTAATTTAAGTGTAAGTGCTAGTCAGTAATAATCCTGAGGTAATGGCTGAGCAGTTATAATTTTTTTCTTTCATTTTTCTTTATTAAGAAATTTTCTACTCACTCCACATATTATCCACAGATCCCCCTCCTCACATGAACTGTGAACCAATGGCTGAGGGGCCCCCAAATGGATCATGCCCTCTGAATGGGTGAGACAGTTGATTGGCTTGACCTGTCTGGGAGGCATCCAGGCAGTTGGACCGGGTCCTGTGCTCAGTGCATGAATTGGCTGTATTTGAAACCTGGGGCTTAGCAGAGATGCTTGGCTCAGCCTGGGAAGAGGGGACTAGACCTGCCTGGACTGAGCCCACTAGGTTGATCTCAATCCTCGGGGGAGTCTTTGCCCTGGAGGAGAAATGGAAATGGGGGGTGGGCCGAGGGGAGGGAGGCGGGGCTGGAGAGGGGGAGAACGGGGGAATCTATAGCTGATATGTAAAGTTGAATTATATTGTAAAATAAAATAAAATAAAAAGTATGACCTGATGATTCTCTGGATTTCCTCAGTGTCTGTTGTTATGTCCCCCTTTTCATTTCTGATTTTGTTAATTTGGATGCTCTATCTTTGCTTTTTGGTTAATTTGGATAAGGGCTTATCTATCTTGTTGATTAGTTATAATTAATATAAGTTTCTGGGTGATTATTTTATAAGCGGGCCATGGGACTGCAGAGGCCTGGTGGGATCACAGAAAACTTCTGGCTGCATTTGTTTATAATAGATTACTTTTTTTCTTCTAAAGTGAACATTTAATCAATTTATAATTAAGAAAATTGGTAACATGTTTCGTTTTAATTAAACACATTATGTTATGGCTCCCTTTCTTTTCCTTGCCTCTTTTATTAATGTTATGCTGAATAATTATTCATCCTTCTATTTTCACTGTTACTTTAGAAGTTTTAATTTTTTATTTTCTATGTGCAACTTAATAATTATTGTTTACTGAGTTAATCCCTAGCACAGCCACAAATTATTGTTATCCTTTGTGACTATACAAAATCCTTTGAATATTTTCACTCTAATCATCAACTTTTCCACAGCATTTTTTTTTCCTTTTTCTTACTTTAATTTTGTTCCTAAGTCAACTGGAATATTGTATTTGTTTCTGCTTTATTCAATCAGGTTTCATTTGAGCCTTATGCACATTTTTGTCATTTTATTTATTTCTTATTCTCTTTCCATCCTACTTCATACCTTCTGTTTCAGATTTGTCTCCCCCCTTCTAAAGATTTCTGTGTACAAAATTTATTATTTCATGAGGTTCAATTACTGCAAATTTCCAATTTATTGCCTACAAAATTTTGTTTCCTCATATTTATAAAATATTATTAGCTGGCTGCAAATTAGGTCTTAAAATATTTTTTTCAGTAGATTAGTGATATTCCCCAGACTTCTGAATATCACCGTAGTATGTTCAAATTTCTAGTTATACTATCATCTTGTAAAGGTAATACGATTCTATTTTATGGTTGGTATGAAGAATTATTGTTATCTTTCATGGAATGAAATTTTATTATCAGGTTCATAATGAATTTTTTAAAAGAATTCATATTCTCAATCACCTTAATATGGAATTTCTAAATTCTCAACTCTTGTATACATACATAAATGCCCCCTCACCTTTCAATAAATATTTCAGTCACAGGTCTATTTCATCATGTGCAGGACTGGCCAATAGTGGCTTCCACAGCCTGGAAGTGAACAGCCCATACTGTAAACTCATGCCCTTTGCACATCCAGTACTGCTCAAAGAATGTATCATGTTCATGACTGATACAGTTTTAAAGAGATCTGGCCATGTTGACCATTTTCTGAGTTTATGGTGAAAGATATGAAGAATCAATCATGTTTTCACACTGACCATCTGTTTAAAATCTCATTTACAGAAATGTGTCTGGTAGGAAATAATCTGCAAAGAAAAAATTCAGAGATGAAATAGGTGTTGACCCAGCTTGATAACTATGGACAGTAGAAATTGGGAATCATTTTTGCAAGCTATAATATAAAAATCCCCACTACTGAAAATGATTTGAATTTCAAATAACTTTTGAAATTCAGCCAAGGAAAATTGCCTTTTGTTGCTACACATATTGGAAGTCTCTGATCCAAATCAAGGAATTCACAATGGCAGAGACTGAGCTCTTTGTACATCCCAAATGAGAGAAAACATTCCAAGTTTCATAATGTAGCATACCTTTACCTTTATTTGCATTCAACAAAAGTTGAAATCAGCAGTCATTCTGCTCTAAAAGTGAGTCCAGGAGATGTTGTTGAACAGGGTAAAATTAACAACTCAGTATTTGAATATTTTATAGGCCACATCTACTACTTCTTGAAGTCTGGAATATCTGCTGATAAACTCCACTTCAGACATCACATGGAAAACAAAGTGGCCCAGGATGTTTTCAACTGCTGGCACAAGGAGTAAAAAATATTGTATGGCTGGACTGAGATTGTTGGATGTGTAGATTGCTCACACTACAACCTCCCTTTTCATACACAAGCCACCAAATCCTCACTCTTGCTGAAAACCCTGAATGTCATGCATCTTTAGTCCAATAATTGAGCAGTAGGCAAGGCATATAAGAAGAATGAAAAGCTAATGATAAAGTACTTTACAACTTGTGAAGAAGGTTCTGTTACAGAAATGGAGTCACTGTTGAGCTAAAAAAGAAATTCACTATTGAATCAAAAGACCTGGTCAGTGTAAAGAGATTCCAGAACAGAACACATAAGGAAGAATTTGTCCCATGTAAAAGAGCCCTCCTTTGCTATTGGGCAGGATTATGCATGCCATATTTTAACATATATTCCATGTTCATGAGTGAGATGACTGGTTTTCCTGCTGTGTTTGCTCCATTCAAATGTTCTGCCCAGTGAGATCTGTGATCTGGCCAATGGAAGCAACACTTGGGCTTATTGAATGCCAATCATCCTCTGATTGAAGGGAGAGAGAGAGAGAGAGACAGGAGTAGGTGGGTGTGGGTGAGAGGGTGGGTATGAGTGGGTGGGTAGGTGGAAGAAGAGAGGGATGAAGGGAAGGAGGGAGAGTGAGATAGAGATGGAGAGACAGAAAAAGACACAGGGGTTGGCTAGAGAGAATAGAGGAATTAAGTAGAGATTTCAGCTTTTCCTGAGCTAACTATATGATCTTGTGTTATGCTAAGTAGTAGCAGTCAGCTACAGTGTTAAGGCAACCATAAAGACATGAAGAGAATTTCATGTAACACTCCTTCCTTTATTATTTTCTGACCTGCAATTTTAGGTAGATTAGCTGTATTAAATGCATTTCTGACTTTAACTTATGATGAGTTTATAAGATAAAACCCCAAAGTAAGGGAAGAAGCAACTGAACAGATAAACATATTCAGTTATTTTCTGAAATACCTATTTGAAGATTTCTGGAGTTCAAAGACATGGTTATTTGTTTCAAATCTAACATTTTGTGTCTCATGTTCCATCTTCATTTTCTTTTTATGAATGTGATCAGTCAAATGTCAAACTCAGTTTACTATTCTTTAGTTTAGCCTCTTTTTCATATTTCCTGTGTAGGTATTTAACTCTATTCTGAATAACTTCTTTAAATATATGTGCTAGGTTTTTTGAGAAATTTGCCATTTTATGTTTTTGCTAAGAATTAAACTGATTATATATATATATATATATATATATATTCATTTCGTGAAGTTTCAGTTATTCCCAAGTACATCTATTTTTTTCCAATAGTTTTGTTTTGTCAGTGAATAATCTTTGTAAGTAAATCATTCTTTCTTTAAATATTTTATTATCCTTTCTATTTCAAACCTGGAAGGTTCATATGTGAACAACCCACAATGTGTGGTCTTATTTTTTAATCTCAGAAAACATATTAAGTTACCTATTTAGGTATTTATTATTTTTGAGAGATTTTATTTGTTTAACACTTTAAGTGATAAAATATCCACATCATAAAAAATTCCATTTTAACTATGTACACTTTAGTAGTACTAAATATATTCACAGTTCAGTTCAACCATTACTGACCTGTATGCCTAGAATTTTTATCACATCATATAAATCACTTATATTTATTAAGCAATACATCATCATTGACTCTCTTGCCTGTCACTGCTAACTTAAAAGTTATATTCTGATCCTATGAATTTGTGTTTTCTACGTGTTTTCTTTTATATCTAGCTTACTTTATGTCACATAATGATTTCAATGTTTGCTCTTGTGGTATGTATTAGAACCGCATATCTTGGGATAAATACTATTCCAGTTTAAGATTAAAGTTTAATTCATTCATGTGTGTTGGACACTTGAATGATATCTGTCTATTGTTCATTGTGTGTATTGTTGCAATGAACCATCACGAGTAAGTATCTGTTTCAGTTATAGTAACTTTTCCAAATTAATTTTAGGGGTGAGTTTTCCACTAAAGCTGGAGTATACTATTTTTTGTTCCCATTATTAATGGTAAAATGCCCAAATTTCACCACTTCTTCAAAAATTCTTATTATTTTGGATGTTTTAGTAGTCATTCATGTATGCATAAATTGTATTTCAGTTGTCTCATGTGTTGAACATATTTTCATGGGCTTATTATTCAATTTTCTTTATTCATTAGAAAATAGTTTATTGATACGTTACCAGTTTTTATTGGTAATTGTTCCAAAAAATATGATCTCATTATTTTAAGAAAATTCAGTGAGATCAACAAAATGAAGATAGATCCAGGAGTACATGGCAGATTTTTTTTTCATTTTTCTTTATTAAGAAATTTTCTACTCACTCTACATGCCACTCACAGATCCCATCTCCTCCCCCCTCACAAGCCACCCCACATCCCCACATCCCCCAAATCTAGGTCTTCCATGGGGAGTCAGCAGAGCCTGGCACACTGATCCTGGGCAGGTCCAAGCCACTTCCCACTGCACCAAGGTTATGCAAGGTGTCACACCACAGGCACCGGATTCCCAAAAGCCTGCCCATGCACCAGAAACAGATCCCAATCCCCCTGCTTGCGTGCCCACCAAACAGTTTGAGCCAAACATCCATCTTCTGTATTCAGAGGGCCTAGTCCAGTCTGTTAGATTTCTTTAGGAATTATACAGTCCTGGGCAGCAGCAGCAAGACCAAAAGATCTTCATGTTTTCTGTTTGTTTATTTGTATTATCAGAGGGGTCTTATTTTGTAGTCAGTCTTTATACAGGCTAGTATGTAATTGGTTTACATCAGTTGTATATCAAAGATACCAGGTATTTTCTTAGCACCATTCTAGGGGATCTTTTTATCGCTACACAGGAAAATCCAATTAGAATTGCTCAACATCAGTCAAAGTCGTTCCAGTGTAAGAGGGCTGTAGTTGGATTTAGCTGAATTCCTACAGCATTATTTGTGCTATTCAATTATAGAATTTCTTTATATATACATTAGATATAAAATTTTCTGGGTTTAAATCTTTAGCCTGTCCTGGAACTCACTCTGTAGCCCAGGGTGGGCTTGAACTCACAGAAATCTGCCTTGGCCTCTTGAGTGCTGGGATTAAAGGCGTGTGCCACCACCACCCAGCTCAAACCTATTTCTTAAAATCAAAATGATTTCCTTCTTTAGGGCTGAATAAGACTCCACTTTGTGTATACACTACATTTCTGATTCATTCAGTCATATATTAATAAATGCTTGGCTAAATACACATTGTGCTTATTAGTAATACTACAATAAACATTCTGACTTTAAAATCATTGGGTAGATAAGTATAAGGTGTGTAACCAAGTCATGTGGTAATTTTATTTCTGTATTTATAAATAATATTCTTAGTGGTGCCCATAATAGCTGAACTCATTTTCATTCCTGAGAATACAGAATAAAATCTTCTTTTATTCCTGCACTTTTGCCAACATTTGTTTTTGTTTGATTTATAGTCACTCTGACTTGCATTAGATGGAATTGAAATGTACTTTTGATTAGATTTTCCTATTAGCTAAAGATGTTAGACTTTTTTTCCATGTATTTCCTGGGCATTTGTATAGCTTCTATCAAAAACTCCCCCTTTTTTGAGGGAATAATTCTTTATTTCAGAAATAAACATTTGTCAATATTCAATGGCACAGCCATATCTGAATGAAATGGCAGAAATCATAATGCTAGCACAGCTGCTTGACAAAGATCCAGCAAAGTTGAGCCACATGATGGCTGCCATGCCAACTTTGGTTTTCATCTCCACCTGTTACACACTTGAGGCACTTTTACAATTTGGGGATGTTGGGTTGATGGAAAATTCTTTATGAATCATTTATGCCTTCTCCCAGGAATGCTGCTTCTAAGTTTACCCAGGAAAGTCCTGAACATACTACCCCACACAGACTTTGAGGGAGATGTCCTTATCTACTTGAAGGTCTTCCTTACACCTTGGAGGTTGTAACACATGAAGAAGCCAGAGGTCTCTTCATGAGGCTATGAGACATTTTTGAAACATCTCTCCCTCTACTTGCACTGGAACAAGATATTCAAAACAAAGTAAATTCAAAAAGGTCATCTAAAGCAAACAATATTGGGTCCAGCCTATACTGTCTGCTCCCAGGGTCCGGGGAAGAGTTCTGCTCTCTTACTTAGTTCCTCTCAGTCCCTCCTGCTCTCTGTCCCTTCTGCTGTTCTCTCATCATTCTACCTAGTTCTTTCCATCTCAGTCATCCTCGTCCTTGTTCTTCTCTACCAATCCTCTTCTCTCAGTGCTGTCAGAGAACCAGTATATATACCCACAGAGTAATTCTTTGGTAAAGCAACGTGAGGCTTGACATTTTCAGGGTCTCAGAGAGAGGTGATAAGGACCCACTCATAAAGCAATTAATTGTCTGCTTCCAATTACAACCCAAAAGGGGAGTGACTAAAGGGGAGTTCTCTGGTAGGGTCAACTAAAGGCTAAGATCAGTTAGGGAGTTTATGTGCTCAAACTATAAACTAGAAATGGCTAGATAGAATGTTCGGGGTCAGTAAGTCACAAGAAAGTAAACTGTCTTTGGCGCCACTTTTCCCACTCATCCCAGCTGCAGCTGCTTTCTAATAGGGAGGGGGACATATGCTAGGTGGCTAAGCAACCTATGTCAGAGCATGTAGTATTTGGTTAGTAAAAGCACTTTCACTCAGAGTAATTGCTGAGGAGAGAATCTAGAAATAGCACCTGGCTGAGAAGGAATAAAAACTTAATTTGCACAAGAAAGAAACTTGGCACCTATCACCTGCCTGGTCTTGAAGGCAATCTCTTTGGGTCAGTGGGAAGTAACTGCCTTAACTCAGTATCTAGCAAATGGCTAAAACATCATCCCAGGAATGTGAGCAGTAAATCTCTTAAATTTAAGGTCTTGTGCAAATAACCTTGGGTGAAGGTAAGGGGTTGAGGATTTAATTGTTAGTGGTTCTTTTCTCTATCTGTGGGTGAGATGAGCTAATATTTATTTCTCTGCATTTGTCCTTGGAAAAAAGGTATTTTGCTGAAATACTTTTGTCTGGAGATGGCCCTGGCCAGACATATGTTAATGAAAAATAAACACAGCTGGGGACAGTTGTCCAATTACCCCAAATGTATAGGGAAAGTAGTGCCCAAGATTGAGATGCAATCGTGAGATTACATGTACATATAACATGGAAATGCACGGTAAATGGGGTGAATCATAGCTGTTATTGCACAAGAAGTTTACAACAAGAGACAGCCAGCTCATTCAAAAGGCAGTAATTCCACAACACCTTGCGTGATGGTTTCCTCTAACAGAACCTTTAGTTCTGATAGGTTGACCTTCTGAACACTAGTTGTCACTGCGGTATACTCCATGGACTTTCACTACCAATAGTCAACAAGATCCAGTGGGCTAGAGGAGTTGGTCACAGTTCAGATTACAAGGCTCTTCCCACTGTACATTCAAACAATTACGTGACATACAACTCTGCCCTACATAGAGACATATTGATGAGCAAAGTATGGAGTGGAAAGACAATAAAAGTATGAAATGTTAGGACCTCCCTCTGTTAGAAGTTAGCTCATGTAGAGCCACTATAATGTCATATGACCAAGGAACATCCGAATGCCAGGATTAGACATATGTGAGGATATAAATGTGAACATTGTTATTATGTCAGAATTTCAATAATAACTGCAGTAGCTTTGGCCTGAGGATTTTTCCTGGGCACTCTGACCACTAAGAGTTAATAATACATTGGTTGAGACATGGCAAAATGCCCAGGGTGGTTGAAGATTTTGTTTTGTTCTAGTGTCCTTGAAGTAACCAAAGCAACCAGCCTGAGCACAGGCTGTCATATGCCTCCAGATTCTCAAAAATTGGGTTATGGGGCTTATGAGTAAGAATGATAACTCTGTTTATTAATGAGGTCAAAACTTGAGGGAGATTAATTGGAAATGATAACTCTGTTCTGTCATAGTTTATTAATAATGACAAAAAGATGAGCAAAAAGAAGTGAAACACATGTCCAAAAACAAAAATGAAATGATCTATGTTTTGGAACATCATGAACTATCCCCGCTAACTAAATTCTGTATAAATAAAGAAACACTCTGGCTGCTAGTCAGTCAGGCTGCAAGATTCTCCTGACCACCATGGCCTGGCTCACTTTCTTCTCCAGCTGACTCCTTATACCCTCTGCAGGACCAATCCACCACAGGGGATGGCTCCCGGTAATTTGATGTCAAAACTGTTGTATTATGGGCTTCTCTTTCTCCAAATTAGTTCAAAATAAAGGACAACAGAACCACAACATATGTTATGGTTGTGTAGCTTGGTGTTCTTCTGGGATTCCTAACATTGGGAGCAGAGGATATGGAGACAACCTCTTCTGCCTGCTCTTAGGACCCTTTTCTTCCTACTGGTTTGCCTCATCCAGCCTTAATATGAGGGTTTGTGCCTAGTCTTATTGCAACATGATATACCATGTTTGGTTGATATCCCTAGGATACTTGTCCTTTTCTGAAGGGAAATGTAGGAAGAGTGGATCTGGGAGAGAAGGGAGGTAGGGAGAGGGGCTGGGAGGAGTGGAGAGAGGAGAAACTGAGGTTGGGATGTAATATATGAGAGAAGAATAAAAAAATAATGTAAAATAATAAAACAAATATTTAAAAATTTTAAGGACAACAGAAGAGAGCACAAATAATGCAACAAGTTGCAGTATGTGCACTTAATGGACATCAAAGAAACCACCTAAAAGTAGTAATTGGGTGATAACTTTTTGAAATATCAGCACACTGCCAGACCACAGACAGCAAAGGATTCTTAAAGCTAAAGGGGTGACCTAATCTTCCAATAGGAGTTTCAAAATAATACAGAAATTTTGAAATTCTGTACATAAGCTACTCAAGATTCTCTAGCATTAACTGATAGAAGGGACAATATAAGATGGTACTTTAGAGAGTTCAGCCTCAAAACATTGTGATGAGACAAATTTCAGATTCAACTGTTGTCTACAAGTGCATCTTAGCTTTTAAGATAGGCGTAGCCTTAGAGTTAAAGGATAGATAAGGTACTTGAGTCAGATGGATCAAGAAGCAAACAGATATTGCTATCCTAATATCAGACAAAATAGACTTCAAAGTAAAATCAATCACAAGATAAAAAGGACACTTCATTCTAATCAAAGGAACACTTAATCAAGTAAACATTGCTATCTTAAACACATATGCACCAAATCCTGGTGCATCTAATTTTGTAAAAATAAACATGCTCCTGGATTTGAAGAAATGGATTAACATCAACTCCTTAGTAATAGGTGATTATAACACCCCACTTTCTCCAACAGACATGTAATATGGATAAAAAGTAAACAGAGAAACACCAGAATCAAATGACATCATACATCACATTAAACTGATATCTACAGAATATTAAAGCCAAGCATTAAATAATACACTTTCTTTTTTTGGAATTTTTTATTCATTTTGCATACCAATCACAGTTCCCACTCCCATCCCTTCTCCTGCTCCCTCCCCTGCTCCCCCCTTAGCCCCCATCCACTCCTCCAAAAGGGTAAGGACTCCCATGGGAAATCAACAAAGCCTGATACATTCATTTGAGGCAGGACTAAGCCCCTCCCTGCTGCATCAAGACTAAGCAAGGCATCCCACAATAGGGAATAGGTTCCAAAAGCCAGCTCATGCATCAGGGATAGATCCTGGTCATACTTCCATGGGCCCCTCAAACAGACCAAGCTACACAACTGTCTCTCACAGAAGTGTACCAAAGCTTCTCTAAAATAAATCATATCCTGGAATTTTTTTTTTTTACAAATTTGGGAAGATTGAAATAAATCTGTGTTCCTAAATGACCATAATGTAATAAAATTTCAAATTGACAGCAAACATATATTTAGTAAATACACAAATTCATGGAGAGTAAATAAATTACTACTGAATGATAAATGGGCTAAAGAAAAAATCTTATTTAATAAATTCCTGGAACTAAATTAAAATGAAAGCATTATAGAACAAAACTTATGAGACAGAAATTTTTATAAGGTAAATTCATAGTTCTAAGTTCCTATAGTAAAGAGAAAATCTGGAGTTTTTTCCAATGAAGTGTCACTGCATATGTCAACCATACACAGGGAAGCCCCCACACCCAGGAGTAGCTGACCAAGAAAAAATGGACTCCATGTATTTCTTGTCTCTTTTTACTTTTGCTTTTTTATTATTTTTCTTGTTTTTCCTTGAGAGTGAGAAAGATCACAAGATATTGTTGATCCATAATGACAAAGACAATATGGTAGTGGCACAAAAGCAGACATGTAGACCAATGGAACAGAATTAATGAGTATACTTAACCCAGCCATTTAATATTTGACAAAGGCACCAAAAACATATGCTAGTTTTTTTTTAAAAAAAACACCTCCAACAAATGGTGCTGGAAAAACAAGATGCCCATATGCAGAAGAGTGAATTAGACCCAAATCTATACCTTTGTAAAAAAAAAAAAAAAA
>CABHPQ010070449.1:0-23778 GCA_902168405.1 Peromyscus aztecus
TGTGTGTGTGTGTGTGTGTGTGTGTGTGTGTGTGTGTGTGTGTGTGTGACTGAGTGTATGCATATGCACCATATGCAGGAGGGAACCCATGAGATCAAAAGATAACATTGGATACCCTAGAACTGGAGTTACAGGTGGTTGTGAGTTACTATGTGGGTGTTAGGACCTGAACCCAGGTCCTCTGCAAGAGTAGTAATTGTTCTTATAATTGTTCTTAACCTCTGAGCCATATCTCCAGCCCCATATACAATGTATCTTGATCATATCCAAACTCTGCTCTCCTTCCTGCTCCTACTGGACCTCTCCCAACATATTACCCTCCCAACTTCACATCCTCTTTACCTTATTTTTATGGTACCTAAACCATTTTTAATTAAAATTCATATAATATATTCTTATCACTGTTTCTCTTTCCTGATCTCCTCCCAGATTTTCCCCCACCTCTCCTCCTTGCTCATCCAATGCCACATCTTCTTTCTCTCTGTCTAGAAAACAATAGGCAAATAAAAACAACAACAACAACAATAAAATAATAAACAATGAAAAGGCACAAGAAACACACACCCAAAACCCGTAAAAACACAAAATTGAAAACCATTAATATATTAGCAAAAATACCAGTAAGACAAAAGGTACCCAACAAAGCAACATGAGACAAAATATCTGCAAAACACTATTGAGTTCATTTTGTGATGGCCATCTGCTGTTAGGAATAAGGCCTACCCTTAAATGTGGTTTATATACCCAGTAAAACTCCACTAGAGAAAACCAATTTTTCCTTTAGCAGAGGTTGTCACTTAGAGATAGCTCCTTGGTTAGGGATGGGACCTCACGTTCACTTCCTCCTCTCAGAGCTGGAACCCCCTTCTGGTTTGAACCTGTGCAGGCCCTGGGCATGCTGCCAAATCTCTGTGAGTTCATATTTGCATCAGTCCTGTTGTGTCTGCAAGACACAGTTTTCTTGATGTCATTCATTCCATCTGGTTCTTACGATCTTTTCACCACCTCTACTACATGGCTCCCTGAGCCCCAAGGAGAAAAGTTTGATGCAGACATCCCAGTTAGGACTGAGTGTCTCAAAGTCTCTCACTGTCTGCACACTGCCCAGTTGTGGGTCTCTGTGTTTGTTCCCATTGACTGCAAGAAGCAGCTTTGCTGATGAAGTGAGTGAGACAATGATTTGGGTCACATACTGGTGTAGTCACTACCTCTTTGTCCTTTTAAAAATAACCTTCTGAATCCAATCAGTGCTGCCATATGCACAGGTGTGTGAGGCTGAGGCCATACACTGGGAAATAGGCAACTTATACGTACATACATTTTTTTTTCAAAATGGAAAGGACTAGTCTTATGAAAAGCTAAGCAGATATCTCACCAAAGAAGATATTTGAGGACAGATAACAATATTAGAGTCTTAACATCATTTATCATCAGAGACATGAAATTCAATCAACAAAGACACATGGGTGATTGGCTAGAATCCAATAATAGGGACAACAACAGTAGCTTCCTGGTAAGTAAATTATTTAAGGACTCTTAGTCATTACAGGTGAGAATTGGAAAATAGTAGATAGGAAGCTATCTGAGAGGAAGGCAGCAAAATGGATGCCCGCAAGATTTTTTTTTTTTTTTTTTGGTTCAGGAATGAAAAAGGAACTACTGAAGCAGCTGAAATTTTCAGAATGTCTAGGAGGGAAAAAAAGATGGAGCACATATGTGCTTTGGACTGTACTCAGACCCTTTGGAAGAGCACCCTTAACCACTGAGCAATCTCTCTAACCCCTAGACCCTAGTCCTGTCATTCATGTGCATCCTTAGACATCTGCTTGACTCATGTCTTTCTTATCCCTACTGATACTATTCCACTCTATGCCATTTGAGACCTTATGGGAGCTTTTAACTGCCTTTTGCCTTCCACACAAATTAGAATTACATTTGAAAATAATAAACCTGACACTTCTGCTTAAAATCCTTAAAATTCTTCATACTACCTTCAAGATATATTTCAAATATCTGTTTTACAATAATGTTCTTTTTTGGGAAAATTTTCTTGAATTCATCTCACTCTTTTGTCCACTTGGAAAATACGTTTTCTCTTTTGTGCATGAGTTCAAGTACCAAGGTTTTTTGTCCAACCTACTAGAATAGTTTTTATCATTGTTCCCCAAATGTATGTAATATGGCTTTCTAGCATAAAACATCTAACAATTTGTTTCACTTACATTTTATGTCTGAAGCATCGATTCATGTGTAAATTCTGAAAAATTCAGCATCATGAACTCTGAATGCTTCATCTTTTTAGAACTCAATATTGAACTGGCAATATACTGAACATACATAAATGTTGATTGACTGCATAAATAGCAGTTAAAAGGCCATACAGTGTGTTATATCTTCACTCATTTGTTAAAAAATCTCATTAATGTTAATCATCTTAAGCCATTAATATGATCATCTCCTATAGCAACTTTTAAAAGAATCTTGATTTGTGAATTGCTGCTTTCTGTCTACGAATTTCTTACTGCTATAGGCTATGACTGTTATTTGGGCTAATCAATTAAGCTACCATAGGAATAAGTGAAAGGATAAATGGTTTAGACAGAATTGTTAATGTGACATCCTTTACATGAACTGTTTCTTTATTTTACAATGTAGCAGAGCGGAAAAACTAAATAACAGCCACATAGGGTGATCCTGATAATAGCTCTCTTTAGAAACCCCACAGGCTAAACTCATTGCCTTCCCACAGTCTGCTCCTTTCCCTCATTTTCTTTCACAGGAGCAGAGTCACCATTCATGCACGTACAAAATCACACACTGTAGTGCCATCCCCCAATCTACTATGAAGTTATATTGATATTCATCCAATATTCCAAGCATTTTCTTTAATTTCCACACATACCATCTTTGTTCAAGGTAAGATGATCATATACCGTTATGTAAACCCTTACCTTAGTAAGCCTGTAGAATTCATTTCTTTTTTTAAAAAAAATCTTACCAACAGACTGTGAGCTCCTTGAATACAATGCATATGTCTGATGTTTTGTTCACTCAGGAATGTGTTTTACACCAAATATGAAAGTGGATACTAAGAGTTAACATGTTACTTTTACTAAGATATCATACTTACCTTTTTACTGGGGCTTTGCAAAAGTAAGTTTTTAGGACAATGCTTCCCAAATGGTGGTCTGCAGAATATTTGTTATGTATTCCAGTCATAATAACCAGGGAAAACAGCAAACTTTATCTCCTTGAATAATTACAATACTCAGTCATTATATTAAAGGTTTTAAAGCATACAATAAATTATAAAGTATAGATAGTAACATCATGTAGCCTAACATTTTCCACTTATTTGTCCAGAGAACTTCTATTTTATGGCATCCCCATTAAGATCCTGCCATGGATCTTAATGAATAGTTTATTCTGGATGCAGTCCTACAGCACTGACACCTAAGACCAATGTCAGATCCTGCCATTGTCCAATATAGTAAAAGTATAAAGGGAAGGAAGGGTGTTATGTGATATATTGTTTGTGTTCTGACAAGTAAACCTTGTCTGGAGATCAAAGGGCAGAGCTAGCCACTAGTTAACCATAGAAGCCAAGCAGTGGTGGCACACACCTTTAATCCCAGCACTTGGGAGGAAGAGGCAAGAAGATCAGGAGTTCAAGGACACCCTGGGCTACATGAGTTTGAACTAGTCTAAAAGAAAAACAGAGCCAGGCAGTGGTGGTGTACACCTTTAATCCCAGCACTAAGGAGGTGGAGGCAGGAATATAAGGCAGATGGAGACAGGATCTAGGCCCCCTTTTTTGGTCTGAGAATTTGGAGATGTAGGAAGTAACTGTAACTGTATGTTTGCTTCTCTGAACTTTCAACTTTCACCCTAATATCGGACTCTGGGTTTTATTTAATAACACTAATTAGGATAGTGCTTCAGAAGGACATAGTTAAGACCTGACATAATCTTGGAAAGCCACTTTAACAACTTGACAGCTTGGTGTGACTTATTGTCAAAGAATCATGATCTGTCTTCTGGTCTTTTAAGTGTTTTAGCTTAGAGTAACCGAATACCTGGGGTAGCTTTATACAAAGGGTAGTCTTGAGAGTGCCAGGTGATCCGTTTTGTTCTCACAAATTGATGTCTTTTAAAAATTGTATCACTGTTTTTCATTAGTGCTATTATTTTTCCCTTGATAGACTGAAAGTCTTTTGAGTCAAACTACTTGTCTTTATTGTAAGAAAACATGGTATTCTTTGGGAAAACACATTCCTTATCATAGTAAGAGAGATTTGTTTTTTTTTAAGAATATTCCCTTGCTCTTTCCATATCTATTCAATATAGTATTTGAAGTTCTAGCTAGAGCAATAAGACAACTAAAGGTGATCAACGGGATACAAATTGGAAAAGAAGATATCAAAGTATTGCTATTTGCAGGTGATATGATAGTATACATAAACAGTCCCAAATATTCTACAAGGGAACTCCTACAGCTGATAAACACCTTTACTGAAGTGGCTGGATACAAGATAAACTTAAAAAAAATACAATAGCCCTCTTTTTTGTTGTTTTTATTTTGTTTGTTTGGTTGGTTGGTTGGTTGGTTTGGTTTGCTTTTTCAAGACAGGGTTTCTCTGTGTAGTTTTGGTACCTGTCCTGGATCTCACTCTGTAGACCAGGCTGGCCTCAAACTCACAGAGATCCACCTGACTCTGCCTCCCATGTGCTAGGATTAAAGGCATGTGCCACTGCCACCTGGTAGTAGCCCTCTTATATACAAATGATATATAGGCTGATAAAGAAATAAAAAAAAAACAACTGGTAATGCCACGACCATGTAGCAACATATAGATTAATAGAAATGGGTTAATTTAAGATGAAAGAGCTAGCTAGAAAGAAGCCTGAGCCATAGGCCATACAGTTTGTAACTAATATAAGCCTCTGAGTGATTATTTTATATGCAGCTGCAGGACTGTGGGTGGGACAGATTCTTCCAGACCATAGGACCGGGTGGGACTGGAGAAACTTCCAGCTACAATTGGCATCCCAATTTGCATCACCTCAGAGCTTCAGAATTATCCATTTGACTTGGGACCAAACAGCTGTGGGACTGGACAGGATACAGGAATACTTCTGGCTACATCTGGTGTTCTAACATGGGGCAAGAATTTCCACCTAAAACCTGAAAAGCTTTAAAAAAGGGTTCTAAAATGGAGCCAAGAAGAGCTTCCTAGTTTGTGTCTCTTATGCAGGCCATGGCACAAAGACGCCATGGCATTTGAGCTTGAGCACAGCATGGTGGATTCCTGTCACCATACACAGATGTGTGTCCAATCTGCACAGTGCACTGTGTGGGTGGATTTAGCTTTTGCTAGTACAGACAAAAAAAGATTTCTGGGTTGAATGCTGCTTGATGGAGGCATAGACCAACTGCTTCCCAGAGTTGGCAGTGAATATGGCTCCCAGAGCTAGCGATAAATGTACCTCCGCCATGTTGTGAAGCCAAATGGGACAGAGCCAGCAGCTAGGACTGCCTCTGTGGTCCTAGCCATGCTTAAGTTTAAAGCAATGGTCAGAAAATGATTGCAGATACACAATAAGAACAAATTAAGATGGAAAAGACTCTAAACAGGTTACAGTGTGTTTAAAAATATACATAGGCTTGGGAGAATAAAGAGAATGTATAGACAGTCATAAATAAGAAATATATAGTTTTAAACCAAAAAATAAAATCCTTAGAAAGGGGAGTAAAGTAATCTAAAGAAAATGAGCCACATGAGGATGGGAAATGCACATAAAGTCTGAATTACGTATATTATTGTGTTGTCTTTAAATTTTTTGTTGCTATGAGACATTTGATTATAAAAGCTGCTGAATTAGGCCAACCTACATATTTTAAAAATATCTTCACTCCAAAATTTAAGTCAAAAGGTACACCACTTTGGGGGAGAGTTTATGCTTTTATTTCTACAGAAAATGAGAGACTGTGGATTCATTCTGTGTTAAGAAAAATCAGATTTGATCGAGGAAGACCCCTTGAAATCCTGACTACAGACATAAAAACATAAATCTGAAAGAACTGTAAGACCCATGATGTATATTTTACCTGCTCAAACACATAATAAGAAATTATCTTTGGCTGACTTGTATACAATGGGTAGTCTATTCTTGTATTCATGCAAATATATATGTTACCTTTAAAAGTTTATGTATTTTTAGGATGAGGGGACTAGAAACCAATGAAAACAAATGACCTAGATGATCCAGCATCTCAAAATGCCTCTATTGCGGTTTGCTTTGAGTTCTACATCCAGAACAGGTTCAAGGCTGGTGGCTGTAATGATCCAGCCTCATAGACTACTCCAGTTAGGAATTGATTATAATCCTAAATTTTCTGAGGGTCCCCATAAGAATAATAGCACCCACAATCAACAGGAAGTAGCCTAGGAAACTATAACCACATTCCCCCAAAATGGATTATGGATGTTTGTCTTTGTTTAGGGATTTGGTTATAAATTGTTATTGATCATAATCAATCTCTTTATAAAAGAAGAAAGGAGGATATGATATAGAAATGATGAGAAAAAGGTAGATAATTGAATCTACTTTAGTCCAAAAAACAATGGTTAATCTAAAAATATTTTACATTGGTATGGATTTTGCTTTAGTAGTACAGATTTAAAATTAACTTTATTATACTTTATGTATGTATATTTCTACTCTTGCTTAAGGTATTATATTTATGAAATTCATTTAAAATTGTTATTTATAGTTAAGAAATATAGATAATTAGTCATCTATAATAATCAAACTTACAATCATGTTAATTAAGTTTTTTAGGTATACAAAGATATATTTCAATTAGTTAGCTAATCTTCAAATACTTCAAAGACCTACAGAATGTAGTATTTAAAATGTTTGAAAAACTTAGACTTTTCTGTACAGTGAGACACATCTATTCCTGGTGGTGCTAATTTACTTCAAAGAGTATGATGGGCATTGAAGACACTCCATATGGAGTTTATCTTCTTGGTAAACCTGGTCATATGGGCAAGAAAATGCTCTTGCCTGGACTGCTTGACAGTATGTTGTATAAACTGGACATACAGAACCCATAGGAACGTGACCACCAAACTTTGTCAAAACAGGGTGAGATGGTCCTTCAAGTTCCTGCTTCACAGAAGAAACTGCCAGACATTCTGCAGGACACAGAGAAAAGTGATTGGTGAATTTTGCCAATGGGCAAAACAGTCCTTCAGTTTCTTGCTTCACTGAAAAGTATGCCAGAGACTCTAGGCCTTTAGGCAGAAGATGAATGCCCCAAAGTTACAGAGGAACCTTGGGTAACTGTCCAAGCAGCCAGCTGTCTCTGTCATTTCTAGAATTTTGGAAGTTGCTTACAATGCACTTCCTGTTTACTTAGGTAATATATCCTTCTGGGGTCTTTGATGGAGTTGAAGACTAGATTTTTATAGTTTTCCTTGGTTACAATAAAAGGTAAATTAGATATGAAAATTTGGACTTACAGGATAGATGATAGAGTATTTTCTTTAATTTCCCAAATACAAATAGTTTAGATACTGTAATTATAATTCTTGTTTGATAACTGTTTTATTATATGTAACTTTTATATATAATATATAATTTATGTTAAAGTTAAAACATTCCTTTTTTATTAGACAGAAAATGGGAAGTGCTGTGGGATGTATTCCTGTATGCTATGAATATGTGTTGCTCTCATTGGTTGATAAATAAAGCTGTTTGGCCAATGGCGAGGTATAGTAAGGTTAGGCAGTATATTCAAACTGAACACGGAGATGAAGGGTGGAGTCAGAGAGATGCCAGCCTGCTACTGAGGAACTACAAGATGCCAGCAGACTGGTAATGAATCTATTTCCTCTATTGTATCTTCAACACCAGAGATTATCTCTTCCATCTCTTGCATTCTGTTGGTTATGCTTGCATCTGTAGTTCCTGATTTTTTACTCAGATTTTCCATTTCCAGCCTTCCCTTCCCTTTTGGATTATGCAAAAGGTGTGGCAAAGTCAAACATTAGACTAAGGAATGTAGATCAACAAGGGACAGACAAGGTAATCCTTTGCCTTTGCCATTGGGAAATTCCCTGAGGGACCTCTTGCAGTTCAGTCCTTTCCTGTCATCATGGAGGAAACTCCTAGTGCAATTAAAGAACCTAATGCCTATTGGAAAAATCTATACTGCTCTGGATGATAGAATAGCTATGGAAGAGAGAAGAAAAAATTCAGGAGAAACCATAAATCAAAATTGATCAAGATTAGATCTAGAATCTCCGCAAAGTTAGGGCTGTGGAAGGGTTTTGTTTTTGTCTTTTCAGTAAAATAATAACAACCATCTTGAGGAATTTAAAGACCTTTGGACAAATAAGTGCTGTGGATATTGTTCTGTATGCTGTGAATGTGTTGCTCTGATTGGTTAATAAATAAAATGCTGATTGGCCAGTAGCCAGGCAGAAAGTATAGGTGGGACAAGCGGAGAAGAGAATTCTGGGAAGAGGAAAGCTGAATCAGGAGTCACCAGCCAGACACAGAGGAAGCAAGATGTGTAAACAAAACTAAAAAAAGGTACCAAGACACATGGCTAAATATAAATAAGAATTATGGGTTAGTTTAAATGTAAGAGCTAGTCAGTTGTTGCACAAATCTTAAAGGTCTTATTAATAAAATCAAACCCGGAGCCAGGTATTGGGGTGAATGCTGGTAGATCAGAGAAGCAGAACAAGCCACAGCCACCTCACCTCACCAATTCCTCACATGATCCTGTTTCCTCAGATTGGAAGCCTCTGAGTCCTCATCCAGAATGAATCTCAGCTGAACTGCTGCTCAAAAGCCTAAAAGCTTAACCAGCTCTAGTTCCTGGTCCTCATGCCTTAAATACCTTTCTGCTTTCTGCCATCACTTCCTGGGATTAAAGGCTCTTGTTACCACGCCTGGCTGTTTCCAGTGTGGCCTTGAACTCACAGAGATTCAGGTGGATCTCTGCCTCTCGAATGCTAGGATTAAAGGCATGTGTGCCACCGTTTTTGGCCTCTATATCTAGTGGCTGTTCTGTTCTATGACCCCAGATAAGTTTATTAAGGTACATAATATTTTGGGGAATACAATATCACCCCAGTCAGTGGTAGGCCTGAGCTAATGGCTGAGCAGTTTTAATTAATATAAGCCGCTATGTGTTTACTTAGTTCCAAGCAACTGCATGACTGGCAGGTAAGAGAGATTTGTCCTGACCATGGGCCAGGTGGGACACAGGAAATCTTCAGTTACAAATAAGCATCCAAAGAAAAAGAGAGAACTACCAAGAAAAGGAATAATCTGACCTAATGCAATCTCTGAAGTCTCCAAAAAGATGATGGGATCCCACAATGGTGATTCCACACAGACTTAAATTATTCCACTAAGCTGACAAACACCACCTAAATATCTGCTTTAGACTACAAACTGCTCAGGACAGTTTCGAGATGGCTAGCTGAGATGATCCAGCCTCACAGACTACTGGAGCAAGGACGTGAGATAAGCCCTGTACTTTCTCATTATGCAGAGATTGGACAACAAATAATACAGCTACCTCTCTCAGGACTTGACAATTAACCCAAAATTTTTTTCCCTAAAATGCCTTCACCTACAGCAGGAAGTAATTTTAAGAACATGACACCCACATTCCCAAGAGGTGGGATGGGTGTTTTTTGGTCATTCAATGTTATGATTGTTATAATTAATTAACAATTAATTGTAATTAATTGTAACAATTAATTAATTAATTGTTAATGGTCAGAAAAAACTAAACAATGGAAATTAGATTTGGGGTTCTTGTTTAAAAAAACAGAGGATATAGATATGATAAGATAAAAGGTAGATTTTTGAATTTATTATCAAAAAAGGATATAGACATGATGGATAAAGGGTACATTATTGAATCTTCTCTGAAAAGAAAATAGGGGAAGTCATAGATATGATAAGATAAAAAGGGTACATTATTGGATCTACTTTTAGAAGGCAACTACTAGTTTTAAATATTTTACATTGGATTGTATTTTTGTATATTGTATACAAATTTTATATATTGATACAAATTTGAGATTGATTTTGTTAGACAATACTATGTATATATTTCTAATCTTGTTCAAGGTATTGTACTTATACAATTCATTTAGCAATGTAATGCAATTTGCTAATCCTTGAAAGTTATTACCAACTATTTAGGGTATAAAGCAATTCAGGTTAGTAGTTAGTCATTACAATCAAACTTGTAGTCATGTTAGGTATGTTTTCAACGTCAAAGAGATATATTTTAGGTAGACAGGTCATCTTCAAAAACTTCAGGGATCTGTAGAATATGGCATTTAAGATGTTTTAATAACATAGATTTTTTCTTTTTTATGACTATAAGACATGTCTGCTCCTACCAGCACCAATCTACTTCAGAGAAGATGATGAACACTGAAGAAACTCCATAAGGAGTTTACTTTTATTGTGGCAAAAGTCAGCCACTGGGCTAGAAAGTGCCCTCTCATCGACTGCTGAGAGTATGCTATCTAAAATAGACAAGCAGGACACTTAGCAAAGAACTGCCAATCCTTGCCAAGACAAGGTAGGAAGGCCCTTTAGAAAATCCTGCTTCACAGGTGAGTCTGTCAGATATGCTAAGATGATGCCCCAACATTGCAGAGAAACCTAGGGTGACTGTCCAAGCAGCTGGCTGTTTCTGCCATAACTCACATTTTTTGGAAGTCACTTGTTTGCACTTCCTGTTTTACTAGGTAATATTATTTCCTTCTTGGGTCTCTGAGGGAGTTGAAGATTAGATAGTTATAGTTTTCCTTGTTAATAAATTCAGAAAAGAAACTCACTAAAGAGGTGTGATGTGCATAAGTTTGAAAGACATCAAAAGATAGTTTTCAGTTGGTAATACAAGTTAGGATAGAAAGTGAATTAGGTACATTTTGGAGTCACCCAAACAGGACAGATAATGGAATATTTACTCTGAATTTGTCAAATGCAAATGGACTAGACACTGTTGATGTATTTATTGCTTGTATATATTGTATATAGTTATTGTACATATTGTATATAGTTTTCTTATGTAGGTTATAACTTTATTTTTTATTTTATACAAAAAAGGGGAAATGTGATGATATATTATAAACCCTAATAAACCTTATCTGAGGATCAGAGAAAAAAGTCAGTCACTATATTCAACATACAAGTCAGGCAATGGTAGTACAGCCCTTTCATCCTAGCATTCAGGAGGCAGAGAATCATTCGGATCTCTGTGAGTTCAAGGCCACATTGGGAATAGAGCCAAGCGTGGTGGCACATGCCTTTAATTCCAACACTAGTTAGCCATAAAAGTCTAGAAGTCTGTACAGGCAGACAGGAAGTGACAGACCTGGGCAGAAAGAGGAAGTGATGTAGCTGTGTAGAGATAAGAAGTGAGATGGCAGAACAGAAAGGCATATAGGCATGGGTATACAGGAAGTAAGTCTCTGGAAGCTGAGGAGTTGGTAAGGTGAGGTTGGCTGTGGCTTGTACTACTCCTCTGATTTCTCAGGTTTTCAGCCCTATATCTGGCTCTGGGTTTTTTATTAATAAGACCATTTAGCAATTCGTCTTATAGCAATTCTATCAAAATATCTTTCATTATTCTCCCTCCATCCCTCCTCCAACTCGACCACCCCATTCCCTCATGGTCTCATCCCCCATTCTATCCCCTTTACCTCCCTCACTCCCTAATTGCCAAAAAGATCTCATCTCTTTCCCCTTCCCAGGGCAATCCATGCATCCCTCTTAGGGTCCTCCTTGTTACCTAGCTTCTCTGGGGCTGTGGATCGTGGTCTTGTTATCTTTTGCTTTACGTCTAGTATCCACTTGTGAGTGAGTACATACTGTGCTTGTCTTTATGGGTCTGGGTTAACTCACTCAGGATGATTTTTTCTGGTTCCATCAATTTCCCTGCAAATTCCATGATGTCATTTTTTTTTCAGCTGAGTAATACTTCATTGTGTAAATGTACCATATTTTCTTTTTTTAATTTTATTTTATAATTTAATTTAATTTTACATATCAGCCACGAATTCCCTTGTCCTCCCCGCTCCTGCCTCCCCCCCCCCCCCCGCCTTCCCCCCAGCTCACCCCTCATTCCCATCTCCTCCAGGGCAAAGACTCCCCTGGGAATTGAGTTCAACCTGGTAGATTCAGGTCAGGCAGGTCCAGTCCCCTCCTCCCAGGCTGAGCTAAGTGTCCCTGCATAAGCCCCAGGTTCCAAACAGCCAGCTCATGCACTGAGGACAGGTCCCCGTCCCACTGCCTAGATGCCTCCCAAACAGGTCAAGCTAATCAACTGTCTCACTTATCCAGAGGGCCTGATCCAGTTGGGGGCTCCTCAGCTATTGGTTCATAGTTCATGTGTTTCCATTCATTTGGCTATTTGTCCCTGTGCTTTTTCCAATCCTGGTCTCAACAATTCTGCTCATACACACCCTCCTGTCCCTTGCCAATTGGACTCCTGGAGCTACACCTGGGGCCTGGCCGTGGATCTCTGCATCCAGTTCCCTCAGTCATTAGATGAGATTTCTAGCACGACAATTAGGGTGTTTGGCCATCCTATCACCAGAGTACGTCATTTCAGGCTTTCTCTCACCCATTGCCAGTAGTCTATTGTGGAGATATCTTTGTGGATTTCTGTGGACCTCTCTAGCACTTTGCTTCTTCCTATTCTCATGTGGTTTTCATTTATCATGGTCTCTCTCTTTTTTTTTTTTTTTTTGGTTTTTCGAGACAGGGTTTCTCTGTGTAGCTTTGCGCCTTTCCTGGAGCTCACTTGGTAGCCCAGGCTGGCCTCGAACTCATAGAGATCCGCCTACCTCTGCCTCCCGAGTGCTGGGATTAAAGGTGTGCACCACCAACGCCCAGCTTATCATGGTCTCTTATTTCTTGTTCTCCCTCTCTGTTCTTGATCCAGCTGGGATCTCCTGCTCCCCTAAGCTCTCTTTCCCTCGACCTTTGCCCTTCATTACCCCCACTCACGTCCAGGTTGTTCATGTAGATCTCATCCACTTCTCTGTCATTGAGCAATCCCTGTGTCTTTCTTAGGGTCCTGTTTTCTAGGTAGCCTCCCTGGAGTTGTGAGTAGCAGTCTAGTCATCTTTGTTTTACATCTAGTACCCTCCTATGAGTGAGTACATACCATGTTTGTCTTTCTAAGTCTGGGTTACCTCACTCAGGATGATTTTTTCTAGATCCATCCTCATGATGTCATTGTTTTTCTCTGCTGAGTAGTATTCCAGTGTGTATATGTACCACAGTTTATTTATCCATTCTTCAGTTGAAGGGCATCTAGGTTGTTTCCAGGTTCTGGCTATTACAAATAATGCTGATATGAACATAGCTGAGCAAGTGCCCTTGTGGTATGATTGAGCATTCCTTGGGTATATGCCCAAGAGTGGTATAGCTGGGTCTAGGGGGAGACTGATTCCCAATTTTCTGAGAAAGCACCATATTGATTTCCAAAGTGGTTGTACAAGCTTGCATTCCCACCAGCAGTGGAGTTGAATCCTCTTAGCTCTACATCCTCTCCAGCACAAGCTGTCTTCAGTGTTTTTGATCTTAGCCATTCTGACAGGTGTAAGGTGGTATCTCAGAGTCATTTTGATTTGCATTTCCCTGATGATTAGGGATGTTGAGCAATTCCTTAAATGTCTTTCAGCAATTTGAGCTTCCTCCATTGAGAATTCTCTGTTTAGTTCTACAGCCCATTTCTTAATTGGACTGTTGGGCATTTTGATGTCTAATTTCTTGAGTTCTTTATATATTCTGGATATCAGCCCTCTGTCAGGTGTAGGGTTGTAAATGTACCATATTTTCTTAATCCATTTTTTGGTTGAAGGGCATTTAGGTTGTTTTCAGATTCTGACTATTACAAATAATGCTGCTTTGACCATATTTCAGAAAGCATCCTTGTGGTATGATTGAGCATCCTTGGGTATATGCCCAAGAGTGGTACTGCTGAGTCTTGAGGTAGATTGATTCCTGGGCTAGGAAGAAACCTGATGCTAGGGAAATTCCCAGGAATCTACAAGGATGACCCCAGCTAAGATCATAACACTAGTGGAGAGGGTGGCCTTCACTTTAAATGGCTTTCCCCTGTAATCAGATTGTTGAATACTGTATCATCATAGAACCTTCATCCAGTAACTGATGGAAGCAAATGCAGAGACCCACATCCAAGAACCAGGCCAATCTACAGGAGTCCACCTGAAGAGAGAGAAGAGGGATTATAAGGGCAAGGGGGATCAAGATCATGATGAGGAAACCCACAAAGACAGATGACCTGAACTTGCAGGAGCACACGGACACTAGACTGACAGCTGGGGAGCCTGCATCAGATTGAACTAGGACCTCTGCATGTGGTTGGTATGTAAAATGAATAAAAAAGAAATTAAAAATAAATAAATAAATAAAAGAAATCTAAGAAAAAAGAGGCAATTGATAGTTGTGAGTTCTCATGTTAAAAGTAAGAAAAGACTGAAAAGCAACCACTGAAGTTTGTGCATTCCATGAAGTTAGGAAGAAAACAAATTTAGTCCTGCAATATTATTAGGAAAAAATATAAAAGAAACCTGAATAGTCAAATATATAAAAGGAAATTTAATTATTTAGGACACTCATAAAGAAAAACTCAGAATTGGCATTTATGGAAAAATAACAAAATCATATATGGAATTTAAAAAATAAGGATAGCTTCATTTATTTAAGAACCCCCCCCCATTACTTTGATTCCAAATCTGGCAAGGATATTTCAGGAAAGAAAAATTATTGACAATATTTCATGTGGACAAAGTGAAAAAAGGAAGTATCATTTTAAATATAGCAACAAAAATAGAACATATCACAATTAGATGATATTCATTCCAAGCATTCATGGGTGGCTTATCATTCAAAAATCATTCAATGTGAACAAAGTTAAAATGAGAACAATCACATGAGACTCTCAGTAGAATTAGAAATGTCATTTGGAAAATTTCAAAACTTCTTCATAATAAAACCTTTTAGCTAGCTATAAATGGAAAGAACTTACTCATTCTAAGAAAACAAATTACAAAAAAAATTTAGCAAACTACATCACATTCAATCATGAAAATGACCATGACATTTCACTATGACTAGTTTTTTAAAAGCTTACTTCAATTACCATTTTCGAACAAATGTATACTGCAGGCCCTAGCAGTGTAACACAAATTAAAGACATAAGCATTGAATTAGTTCTTATTATCTGCAGACAAGATGATTTTATACCTACTGATTCAAAGAAATTTATGCCAAACTAATATTAGAAGTGAATTTAAAAAGTCAAAATACAAAAGTCATTTTATTTCAGAAAAAAATCAAATTAAAAAATATTTAATGACATATGTCCATTTAGCCAGGTATAGGCCTCAATTTTTAACACTAATCTGAGTATGGCCATGACTGTATTTTTTCAGGTATGATTAATATCAATAATCAAATAACCTTAAGTAAAGAAGGGCATTCTAGGTATATAGCTCTACATTGTAGGTAATTCATATGTACCTAGTTAAATTATTAAGAGAACTATTTTGTCTGAAAAAGTTACTTTGCCTGGGGGCTTGATCATTAGCTTTTGTTCAAGATTTTCAGTACACTTGTTACACTGTTCCTGTGGTTTTCAGACTTACCTAGTCCTTCATCTTCACATATACCAAGCTAGCTATAATCATGGATGGATGCACGCACACATGGATGCAGACAGACAGACAGATGATAGATAGAGATAATATTTATATACAAATTATTAGAACTCTGGCTTATATCAATATCCTAACAACTACACAAAATCAAATGTTTAAAATAAATTTGGTAAAAAATTATGAATGAATATATATAGAAAATTATCATGATTTGAGAAAAATAAAATAATCAGAGAGATAATTGATAAAATGCAAATTCTCAAAAAGAGCTCTAAAATCTGCTCCAATTAGCAGATAATCAGCCAAATCCAAATAAAGATATCAGAAAATACTTAGAGAAAAAGTGTTACAAAAGTGTTTTTATAAGTATTTTGTATACCAGGAGCAATCAGGAGGGATTTGCTGCTAGATTAAAAATTTCTATTATAAAGAGATAACAATTAAGAGCATGTAAAATTGATGAAAGGATAAGAAAATTAATTAATGGAACAAAATTTAAAGTCCCTGGTCAAACTAACAAATATCCAGTCATCTTATTTAGAGTAAGAAGTCCCTACAGTACTTTGGAGAGACATTTTATTCAATAAAGTGTTCTGGGTCAAGTGAATATATTTATGAGAAAATATCTAATGGTGGGTAGATTTTCACAATAGTAATGGTGAGCATTGATAACATCTCTCCATTAAACTGTTGTAAAATATTTTAAAAGTGTTTACGGTATCTAGAAATTTCCCCAAGAACCCAAAGGAAAAGACATCCAATTAAGAATGTAACCTAAATCCTAGTATGAGAAATGAGGTTTGAAGAATTGGACCCTTGACATGTTGATATCCCAACCAGTACCAGCTCATTGTGGTGGAAAATCTATTCCAGTAATTTGAAGTTAAGAAGATGACTCCCTCCATCATCACTTAATCCCAAGCCTTGGGTCACAGTTTCACTCTGGAAGTGGGATGCAACCAATACTGTTCATCATACTGATTTCTGTATCACAAGAGTTCTATTGTGAGTGTTACAACTGACTACTCATCTTTCTCCCACACAAACAGTGGGGTCTCTACTCTAGGCATAGTACTCCATGGTGTGATTTCTCCTAAACTCACTTGGATTGAGCTTTCCAGAACTGTAAAGGTTATACCCTAAGAAGGTCAAGTAGAGAAAAATAGGTGCTACCTTCAACACTCACAGCTCAGCTCCTAGGTGTGGAAGGCTACTATTAAGAGAAACAAAATTCCTTATGTCCTCCTCCCTTAAAATAGCACAGAAATCCTGAACATTGTAAAAGATGAGCTGGAGGAACATAGAACTCCACAACCCAGATGAACTTTTATTTTGAAAAGTTTGTCCCAGGGAAAAATAAGCTTAAGGCATTGTTGAGAACACCAAGAAAAAGCTGGCAGTTTCATAATATTTTGAGTAGACAAGCTAGAGCGTATGATAAAAATTTACTAAATTTAATTTTTATATGTACTTCTAATCTCATTCCCCTTAGTAATATATTATATTTTGAACTGACTCCATAATTTTAAATTTTGTGCCCAGGAGCATAGGCATATAATTTTAGCCCAGGTGATTGAAGCAGGAGGCATGTTCATAGGCTACATTGTCTATACCAGAATATGTTTCTCATGTACTTTAAAGAACTAAGCAGAGAAACTCCACATTATACATAATAATCAAAATGCTAAATGTACAGAACAAAGAGAGAATATTTTAAAAAACTGCAAGGGAAAAATACCAAGTCACATATAAAGGTTGGTTGATTAGAATAATACCTGAGGGTTCAATGGAGACTCTGAAAGTCAGAAGAGCCAGGTCGTGTATTCTACAAGATCTAAGAAACCACAGGTGTCAGCCCAGACTACTATACCTAGGAAGAAGCAAGCAGATGTCACTCTTTCAGTACTTGACAAACCAGACTTCAAACCAAAACTACTAAGAAGAGATAGGGAAGGACACTACATACCAATCAAAGGAAAATCCATAAAAGGATAATAAAAATTAAAATCTTTATGCACCAAACACAAGGGCATCCAGTTCATAAAAGAAACATTACCACAGCTAACATTACATATGAAGCCTAACACAGTGACAGTAGGTAATTTCAGTATCGCACTCTTGCCAATAGACAGGATATCTATAGAACACTCCACTCAAATACTAAACAACATACTTTCATCTCAGCAACCCTAGGAACTTTCTCCAAATTTCACCACATATTTAAGACACAAACAAAGTCTCAAAAGATATTTTAAAAATTGAGTTAACATACTACATCCTATCTGACCACCATGGGATAAAGCTGGATATCAGCAATAGAAATTCAGAAACTACTGAATGAAATTGTGTCAAGACAATAATCAAGTAGGTGATAAATAAAACCTTTTTAGAATTCAATGAAAATTAAAAAGCAATATACCCAAACCTACAGTACTCAATGAAGGCAGTTCCAAGAGGCAAATTCATAGCATTAAGTACCTATATTAGGTCAGGCCCCAGGTGGAGCTCCGGGAGTCCAATTGGCAAGAAAGAGGAGGGTTTATATGAGTGAGAATTGTTGAGACCAAGGTTGGATAAAGCACAGGGACAAATAGCCAAACGAATGGAAATACATGAACTATGAACCAATGGCTGAGGGGCCCTCAACTGGATCAGGCCCTCTGAATAGGTGAGACAGTTGATTGGCTTGGTCTGTTTGGGAGGCATCCAGGCAGTGGGACTGGGTCCTGTGCTCAGTACATGAATTGGCTGTTTGAAACCTGGGGCTTAGCTTGAAACCTGGGGCTTAGCAGAGAAGCTTGGCTCAGCCTGGGAGGAGGGGACTAGACCTGCCTGGACTGAGTCCACCAGGTTGATCTCAATCCTCGGGGGAGTCTTTGCCCTGGAGGAGATGGGAATGGGGGGTGGGCTAGGGGGAAGGGGAGTGGGGCGGGAGGGGGGAGAACAAGGGAATCCGTGGCTGATATGTAAAATTAAATTATATTGTAAAATAAAATAAAATAAATTCAAAAAAACTGGATAAATCCCATATTAATAACTTAACAATACACCTGAATCTCTAGATAAACAAAATGAAATACCCAAAATGTAAATGGGAAAAATAATCAAACTCGGGGCTGATGTCAATGAAATAGAAACAAACAAACAAAAAGCAGCAATATAAGGAATCAATGAAACAAAGATTTTGGTTTTTTGAGAAAATCAACAAGGTTGAAATTTTTTTAGCAAAATTAATCAAAAGACATGTAATTTTCAAATTAAGAAAATTTGAAATGAAAAGGGATAATTTGCAACAGACATCAAGGAAATTCAGAGAACCATAAGAATGTACTTAAAAATGTTCCTCACAAAACTGAAAAACCTAAGAAAAATGAACAAATTTATTGATATACACATCTTACCAAAGACAAATCAAGATTGAATAACCAATTAAACAGACTTATAACCCCTGGTGAAATAGAAGAAATAATTTCTTCCAGAAAAAAAAAAAAAAAAAAAAAACAGGGTCAGATGGATTCAGGGAAGAATTCAACCAGACATTTAAAGAATAACTAATTCCAATACTCCTCAAATTAGTCACTATTACCCTGATACCAAAATAATACAAAGACTAAATTAAAATGGAATTGCAGAACAATATCCCTTATAAGCAGAGATGCAAAAATGCTCAATAAAATACTTGCAAACTGAATCCAAGAACACATCAAAAATGATCCACAATGATCAAATAGGTTTCATCCCAGAGTTGCAAGGATGATTTAACATATGTAAATCAGTAAACGTAATCCATCACATAGACAGACTAAATCCAAAAACCACATGATCATCTCATTAGATGCAGCAAAGGCCTTTGACAAAATCTAACACCTCTTGATGATAAAAGTCCTGGAGAGATTAGGAATACAAGAAAACACCTAAATCTACAAAGGTAATTTACAGCAAGTCCATAGCCAACATCAACCTAAATGGAGAGAAACTCAAAGCATTTTCACTAAAATCAGGAAGAAGACAAGGTTGTCCAATCTCTTCACACCTATTCAATATAATACTTGAAGGCTTCACTAGAGCAATAAGACAAACGAATGAGATCAAGGAGATTTAAATAGGAAGGGAAGAAGCCAAAATATTCTTGTTTTCCGATGCCATGACTTTCTTTATACATAAAAGACCGTAAAGACTCCACCAGGAAACTTCTATACCTGATAAACACCTTCAGCAATGTAGTAAGACACAAAATTAAATCAAAATCCTTCTTATATACAAATGGCAAACACACTGAGAAAGAAATCATGGAAAGAGTACCTTTCACAACAGCCTCAAAAATATCTTGGGATAAATCTACACAAGCAAGTGAAAGAACTGTATAATAAAATCTTTAAGACACTGAAGAAAGAAATTGAAGAAGACATTAGAAGATGGAAAGATCCTCCATGCTCATAGAGCAATATGATTTCTAATGTGAAAGGGTCATCCTTCCAAAAGCATTCTATAGATTCTACGTAATTCCTATAAAAATTCCAACACAGTTCTTCATAGAAATTGAAAGGACAGTTTTCAGCTTCTTATGAAAATCCAAAAGATCCAGGGCATCTAAAACAATCCTGACTAATAAAATAACTTCTGAGAGTATCACCATTTCAGATTTCAAGTTGTACTACAGAAATATAGAAATAAAAACAACATAGTATTGTCATAAAAACAGACATGCTGATCAAAGGAATTGAATTAAAGACCCAGAAATAATTCCAGACACCTACAGTCACATGATTTTTGACAAAAAGGACAAAAATACACACTGGAGGAAAGATATCACATTCAACAAATGATGCTTGTCAAACCAGATAGCTGTGTATAGAAGAATGAAAAGAGATACGTATCTATCAACAAGTATAAAATTCAACTCCAAATGGATCAAGGGTCTCAATACCCTTAACCTCACAAAAGAGAAAGCAGGGAAATCGGTGCAGAAGTTCCTTAAAAAGCTGAAAACATATCTACCACAAGATCCAGCTATACAACTCGTGAGTATATATACCCAAAGACGATATCTTACTACAGAGATAATTTTTCCTCCATGTTCATTGCTGCTCTATTCATAATAGCCAGAAATTTGAGACAGCCTAGATGTCCATCAACTGAAGAATGGAAGCTGTTAAGAAAAAATTGTGAGATTTGCAAGTAATTGGACAAGGCTAACCATCCTGAATAGGGTAATCCAGATGCAAAATGACAAATATTGCATGTTTTCTCTTTGTGGTGATATTTTATTTGTGCTGAAATGTGGTGATATTTTATCTGGGCTTTAATAAATAAAGCTTGCCTGGAGATCAGAGGGAAAAGGCCAGCCATTATAAGTAAACAAAGAATTCAGGCAGCGGTAGCACAGGCCCTTAATCCTATCACTTGGCAGGCAGTATCTCTGTGTGTTCGAGGCCACACTGGAAACAGAGCCAGGTGTGGTGGTACATGCCTTAAATTCCAAAGCTAGTTAACTATGGAGGTCTGGAGGTCTGTACAGACAGGAAGTGACAGAACTGGATAGGAAAAGAAAGTGATGTAGCTGAACGGAGAGAGCAAATCAGATGGCAGAACAGCAAGGCATATAGACGTGGGTAGACAGGAAGTAACTCGCATTTGGAAGCTGCAGAGTTGCTGAGGTAAGGTTGGCTGGTGGCTTTCCCTATTTCCCTGATCTCTCTAAGGCTTTCACCCCTATATTTGGCTCCATGTTTTTTATTTAATAAGACCATTTAGAAATTTGTCTACATCTCTTATATGTGAATATTAGCTTTTAAGCTTAAGATATCTGTGTATGTTTCAATTTAGATATCAAAGGAATTAGGTAAATAGCAAAGGAGAAAGAAGGAGATTTTTAAAAGAAGGGGAAATATAGTGTTATAAAGAGGTAAAGGAGAAAGTAGTCTAGGAGGATTAAATGGGAAGGGGGATGGGAGGGCAGCATAAAGGAGGTAATGTGGGGAGGTAAAAATAACACCAAAGGCCCTTTGAAAAGTCATATGGAAATCTACTGTTGTAGAAATTCCCTAAAATATATACATACATGAAAGGAATTTAAGTGGAGTAACCATATAATGAGGGAGACAATGCCCCAACTAGACATATTATGTCACCAAGTCAAACCTCTAGTGTCAGAAATAGGTTACATCTTGTTAAATCATTAGCCAAAGAAGCCCCATAGGCCACTCCCCTCCCCGCAGAAAAATCACAGGCTGTTGCAAAGTCTGTTGGTTGCTCTCCATAACCTGATGGTGAGGTCGTATTACTGAAAACACAACTTACATAGGTCATCAAACATGGAGAAATGGAACTGTTGCCCAACTGGAAGCTTTACCCCTACTGACAAGTATTCATGGTGTGGGAAGGCACTTTTCATGCTCTCAGAGAAGAAAGGCAATCATCACTTTCACCCAGATATAAACCCTGTGACCTACAACAGAGACCTGCCTGCAAGATACACTGATGTAATAGTGGCACAAATGTTATGAGAGTAACCGATCACTTTTTAGTTTGGATTTAAGGCACACTCCATGAGTCAAAACCCATAAATGACACTGTTAAAGTAGCTAAGAATCCATATAGACCATGGGCCTAGGGGGAAATCTATTACTATTATTCTGCTAAAGGAACATAGCAACAAAATGTCTCCTATTGACTTATTGCTATTCCAACAGATCAGATCATAGCTCAACCCTCATCAGAGAAACTTCTTGCAGTAGATGGGAATTAATAAATATATCCACAACTGGACAATGTTCAAAGAGTAGGAAATTTTAGAGCCTCCAGACTTAAATGGGATATCTTTATCAAACCTTTCCCTCGTGACTCAGTGATCTATGCAGAAGAGGAGGTAGAAAGATTGTAAAGGCCAGAGGTGGTGAATGACTCCAAAGAAACAGTCTTCCAGACACTACAGCACTGATATACATATGAAGTCAGTGTGATAGTACACACAAGACCTGCACAAGTTCAAACCAGACAAAATCCCTGCACTGAGAAGATGAAGTAGACACAAGCTCCACCTCTAACCAAGAAGTTACTTGTAATTGATGCCTGGTGGGAAAGGGAAAATCAGTTTTCTCCAATGGAATGTTACTGGCTATGTCAATCACACTCCAGAGCAGGCCTCATGTCCAGGAGTAGTTGACCAACACAAACATACTCCATATTTTGTTTTGTGATTGAGTTTTTTGTTTTGTTTTGTTTCACCTTATTGGTTTTCTCTTTTCTTTCTTTTTTTTTTATCTGTTTTGGCTTTTATTTTTGGATGTTTTTCCTTTTTTGGGAGGTGATAATTAAGTTTAGTGGGTGGGAATGTAGGGAAGATCTGTGAGGAAGTAAGGGTGGAAAAAGAATGTTATTAAAACATGTTATATGGCAAAAACTTAATGAAAATTTAAAAAGAAAACAGCATCTGTTTTTGTTGATTGTAATGTTTGTATCTGCATCTCTTAGGTCTGATTGGTGTATCCATTGACAACAGTCCAACATTGAAGTCTCCCACAATTACTACGTTGTTGAATCGTCTATATATCTCATCAATGCTGTCTTTATTTCATCTATTTAGGGGCTTATTTAAATATATGTACTCTTATTATTATCATATTTTCTAAATGAATTGACCATTTATTATCATAAAATTCCTCTTAATTCTAGTGATGCTTTATCGTTTCCAAACCCATTTAAATTCTGATACTAGTATCACTATTGCAGCTAGCTTGTTGTTGCAGTGCACACATGCATTATTTCCCATCTTTGTACTTCAACTTATTTGTATCTGTGTCTAACATATGTCTCATGAAGACAGTATGCATGCATTTGGATTTTTATTTTTTCAAGACAGATGGAGCATAACAGAGAATTCAGAAATAAATCCAAAACAAAATGGCTGGCGAATTCTGAACAAAGATGCAGAAGCAATTCAACAAAGTAAGGACAGCCCTGTCAGCAAACAGTGTCATACTGACTGGAAACACACACACACACACACACACACACACACACACACACACACACA
>CABHPQ010070456.1:0-19803 GCA_902168405.1 Peromyscus aztecus
TTTTTTACTGAGTGTTCCCCTACCACAGCAATAACTGTTTGGTGATGAAAATGGCTACCATTTTCCTATCTGTGTCATGAAATATATTCTGCATGCTACATTTTCTACCATAGACAATATTATTAGGAAATAAGCCTTCTATCACATGTCTTTACTAACCACAGATACTTGGTGCATTGAAGAAGTTTTTCATATCAATTATTCAAAATGAGTACCCATAAAGAGATAGAATTCAGTTTTCAGTCTTGCATAATCATTAAAGCTTTTGTTTGCAAAGAGAACATCTAGTATGACTTATTTACTCATAAGGATGTTTAAAATCATGTTATAATTTTCCATGCCTATATGTTTCTAACTCACAAATACTCAAGCAATAGAGTTCTCTGCAGTCACATCCTCCCTGTTGCTGCTTTAGTACTGGAGTAAGTCATCTATCACCATGTCTTTCCCTAGATATAGATGCTGTTGACAAGAAAGTGATGCTCAACTTCTATGTCATCTCATTCAGTGCAGGGTTGTAGCTGTGAAATGCCTTCCAAATCCACTCCATCATGAGCTAAAGTTGCCCGGTAATGCAAGAAGTTCCCATTACCATATCTTCCCAATCCACATCTACCCTGCTTAAGGAAATTTTCCTGCTTCTCCTCTTCCATAGACTCAACAAAGTTGGTCAGAAAAAAAAAGTTTCATCTCTGGCCAAGAATTAAGTCCTTCACCTTCATGCTTTTCCCAGGTGCATCTACTTTGATAATGGAAGAAGCCATTCCTTGCTCATGCCTTTCAAAGTCTCTCTGCTCTGGTTATGAGCTTGACCTTTAAATGCTATATGTCAGAGCTCCTTCCATAAAAAAAATACCTTCTTGTTTTCCCCAAACTATAGCTGTCTTTGTTACAGAATTATTTTTTTTCTGCTATCATGGCTTCTCAAGTCATGGCAGCTTTGATCATGAGAGCAGACTTTCCACAGAACATTCCTTGCTAACCCCATTCCTGTCAAGATATATCTATTGTTGTCACATTCTAGTTTGGGTTTCCTCAATTTTTGCATCCATAACTACTTTGTCAAGTAAACAATGTGCCTAAAGCTAGGATTTCTCCTGCTACATTTGCTGTTAATGTGAATGAAATCTGTTTTGGTGACCACAGGAAGTTTCCTCATTCCTCTGTGGCCATTTCTGCTCTGACCACTGAAGATTTTTCTGGTTGTGTATGGCCATAGCAGCTCTTTGTGTGTTTATATTGAGATATTATCTCATCAGTCAGGATGATCTTGAACTCACTATTTTCCTACAGTGCTAGCTAGCAACTCTTTGATATGTGTATCTGAGCTTTACAACATCCACATAGTAAACACATCTCTACAGCAAGATGAATTAATGGGTGTATTATCTTATATACCTGCTTTTTGTGACAAAAAGCAGCTAAAATCCACTTATTTAATAAAAACCCTAAATACAATATGGTCTTATTAACTATAGTACTCATGCTGCCATACATTAAGTCTTTATATTTGCTTCTCCTACACATCTGCTACTTCAGGATTCCTTTAGAACAGTTGTCTCCACTTCAGCACAGTGAAGGTTCCCTTGCAGAGCAAGTGCGAGTCCATCCTGCTACCTCCTATATTTCTAGCTTCACTCAAGTCTTGACAGTATACAGAGAAACATATAAAGAATATGCTAATTGGTACAAAGTTCCAGGCAAGGACAGCCAAGTAGATGAGCCCAGTTTGTTCTCTTCTGTACAGTTTTGCATTCCTATCTATGCCTATTTCTATGGATGTATTCCATTTTCATGCTGTATGTTTTGGGTTTTTACTCTGTATCCTGTATCTGTATCCAACTTGAGAAGGAGACTGCAAGTGTAGCATGGAGAACACACTGTAATTATGGTAAGACAATGGACAATTCAGGAACTATTTTCTAAAAGGTGAATAGATCTCAGAAGCAATCATTGAAACCCTCCCTAAACTATCAGGAATTCATTAGAGTACAGTGAGACTTTCTATGGGCAAAGCCAATGTCTACCTAGGAGAGAGGATCTGGGGATGTCTGTCTGTCTCAACTCAGCCCTTTCATCAGACCAAACATACCAAGAAAACTTAGCCTTGTAACTTGTAAAAAGTCACCTGTGGGTGAAATACTCTTTTCATATGAATACTATGAGTACTGGGCTTGGTAGTATACTCATGTAACCCTAGCATTAAAAAGACCAAAGCAACAGGATTACAACCCAGTCTGGTTTGTATAAGAACCTGTCTAAAAATGGCTAATACATATTATTTTTACTCATACTTGCTCTTCTTTTTTTGGAATATCCCTGGGTCTCTGAACTCCATTTGGCTCAACATCCTGTCTTCTTATATTCAACTGAGGAACACCTTTGGACATTTGTATCTGGATTTCCTTCAGGCTTGGTGTTTGGTATTTCTTATGTAGACCTCCATACCATAATTACAGGTAAGTAGCATTTATGACTTCTACCAAATTGTCTGTCCTGTCTTTTTGCCTAAAATCCCTACCATAAATGCTTGAATATATTTCACAAAGCAGGGATAACACTAACCTAAATGTGGAAGTACACGCTTACTGCTAGGTCAAAGAGAGCTAGAACCAATCCACCTGCTCTATTAGCTTCTTCTCATAGACCCACTGCATCACTTTCAATGTCGAACTCTAGCTCTCAGAAAATTGGGGTATTCTATGGACAGGCATCTTTGTAAGTACTACAAATACTATGCAGTCCAAAACATGTGAGTATTAATCACCATCACTTGGAGCTATTGGCAATTGTTAGCTGCTGGGCAAGGGAGGGATAGTTTTCTTTTAGGACTGCAGCCCCTGGTAAGTTGACCATGTTCCAGTGGAAGACCTCACATCCAAAACTGTTTGAGCAGCACAAAGTGGTCTTGAGGGGCTTTTTGAAAGACCGAACGTTAGGTGGATAGAAAAGGGGTGGGTAGGTGTGGGAATAGTTGTGGGGAGGAGGGATAAATGTGATTTTTTAAAAAAGTCTCAAAGCACTAGTTAAAAAAAAAAACCAAATATGTAAAGTGAGCCTCTGAAAAGCTGATATTTCTAGGAACTTAACTACTGAAGGAGGTGTTTGTTTAGAGAAGTAGTCATGCTTATTCTACAGTATGTGCGAGGGTATTTCCTTAATTGGAGTGCAATAATTATTCATGGCTTGTGGTTACCATCTCATAACACTTGTTTGTTTCTGTCAGGTGTTTTTAACCAGAAATGCCACCCATTAGCTCTGTCAAGAGGAACAGCTAGTCAACATGCCACCACATTCCAAAAACTTGCCTAGGAACTGGCCACAAACTGAAGTCTCAAGATCATCTGGACATGAAGAATCACTTCTTCATATTTCCATAAATGCTAGTTTGGTTGTGCTTGTAATCCATGGTACTTGGGAGACTGAGGTGGGAGAATTACTTGAGTCAAAGAACTGAGTTGACCATCCTGAACAACATAGTATGAACCCATCTCAAATCAAAACCAACCAAACACCAGAAAAGAAATTCATTGACTTTCTAGTGAATTTGCTGAGGAAAAGGATTGTATTGCTAAATGTTAAGGGATAATGTTATTAATATTTTATATTGATGGTATTTTATTATTTAAGCCACAAAAATACTCATTCTGAATAACACACATTCTTGAGTGGACTTTTGGAATGGGTGAGATACTTATATGTACACATGTGATGAGATAGTATTTGTGACGTTTTAGACTGATATTGTTGTTCATAGTATACTGACGGTGCATTGCATATCTTTTTCATTAAGTTGTATAAGATTGGTGGATTGGAATTTATAAGTAAGATGGTGGATTAAAAGCTCCATCTGAGTCAGTGGATAAAAATGTTATGATAAAAACTTAATAGATCCTATTTATATACAAGAAAGGCTAAAGAAATAAAAAGCCAAAGTCTGAATTTCTCTACAGTGAAGGAGCCAGGTCCACCAGAAATCAGTTGTGGTACAACTCCCACTGACTGACGTAAGCTGCCAGCCATGTGTTCTCATAGGTGACACCATGAAATCCCAGGAGAAAAGGCCTGGGCTGTGTAAACACAACCGGATGGATAAAAATTCCATATATAGAACAGGTTGTGAGTAGTAGAAATGTGGTTTGAAAACCTAAAGATCACTATACATTAATAAAGGGATAATTCATCAAGAAAATTAGAATATTATTAACATTTATACACCAAATATCAGGTACAATCAGCGGGAAATTTCAAAACTCTCATCTTTAGACACATATTTCAAACTAAAAATCAACAAAGAAACAGTTTAAGTAAATAACACCATAGAGCAATTGCATTTAACAGATACTTACAAAGTATTCCATCCAACTAATAGGGAATGCACATTATTCTCAGTAGCACATAGGGCTGTCTTTAAAACTATGCACATTATAGGATACAAAGCAAAAATCGAATTACTTATATTTTTATTAGATAATAGTAGAATAAAAGCAGCTACACAAGTACTTAGTACTGAGCAATACATTTTGAATGAACAGTGGATCATTGAGGAAATCGAGGAAAGTTTTTGAAATCCTAAAATTGATTGATATGATATAACCTACCAAAACTTATGGGATACAAAAAGACATTCTTAAGAGGAAGGATTATAGCTCTAAGTGCTTACATTTGAAAAAAAATCAATGAGATCACTTATGCTAAAAAATTAATGAGATCACAAATAAATAACCTAATTATATACCTCAAGGTTCTAGAAAAACAAGAAGTCAACTCAGATGATATGAAAGTCAAGAGGTAGACACTAATAATATACAGAGTCAATCAAACAGAAAGTTAGTTATTTGAAAAGAGAAAGATCAAAAATCTAAAGAAAAATAGATAATATCTAAATAAGAAAAATTAGAGGTGAGAAATAAGCTCTTATAGCAGACTCTAATAAAATCCAGAGGGACATTAGGGAATACTTTGAAACCTCATATTCTAAAAAGCTAGAAAACTGGGGCTGGATATGTAGCTCAGTGGAAGAGTGCTTGTCTGGCATGTTCAAAGTCCTAGATTTGATTCCTAGCACTGTCGAAAAAACCAAAATGTTAGAAAACTTAAAAGAAATGGATACATTCTTTTTTTAAAAATTCTACAGAGATTTATTTTAAAACAATTTTTCAGTATGCGTGCAACTTTACCATTTACTAAAGATGAAAGGAAATCTGCAAACTAATGAGATAGACATGCTTGTTTATTTTTATATAAGGAATTAAATCTTGAGGCAGGTGTGGTGGCAAACCCAGTACTTGGGAGGATCAAGAGTTCAAGGCCACCCTCAACTACAGAGCAAGTGTGAAGCTGGCCTGGGCTACAGGAGACATTGTCTCAACCCCTCCCACATGCCCCTAAAGGGTACTAAATCTGAGCTGTTTGGTATCACACAATGTAGAGTCTGTCCAATGTTTTTCAGAGTTGATCGATGTTTAAATTGCCTGTCTGTCAATGTTAAGAATGCTGTTTTACAGATAGTACAAAATGGCAGAAACATGTTTATGGCCATTTCAGACACTGTTGGAAATTCTATCTTAACCTCAAGCCAAAAAATTCATTTAATTTTTTTTTTAAATGAAACTCAAGCTACCAACTCAAACAGCAATTTTCAAAAGAAATGGACATATTCTTAAACCATGTGAGCTACCAACATGAATTCAAAGAGATACAAATAACTACAAGAGATGCAAAATAAGCAATGATATTGAAGTTTTCCTACATAGAAAAGTCAAGGGCTGGATGGATTCACCATTGAATCCTAACAAATATTTAAGGAAGTCTAGCATCAGCACTTCTTAAATATTTTCATAAAAAAGAAATGGAGAGGACACCATTAAACTTATTCTGTGAAGCTGTTCCTATCTTGATACCACATTTCCCTGGTGAACAGATATACAGATTCTCAAAATACTTACTTTGGTAATTACCAGGGTCATTGTCTCAGTCAGTGTTCTATGGCTGTGAAGAGACACCATGACCGTGGCAACTCTTCTAAATGCAAGCACTTAACTGGGGCTTACTTACAGTTTCAGAAGTTTAGTCCAGAATCATCATGGCAAGGAGCATGTGGCATGGCAGCATGCAGGCAGATATGGTGCTGAAGAGGAGCTGAGAGTTCTACATCTAGATCTGAAAGCAGCAGGAAGAGAGAGAGAAACTGAAAACCCAAAGCCCACCCCCCAGTGACAGGCTTCTTCCAATAAGGCCACACCTACTCCAACAAAGCCCTATGTCCTAGTCTCCCTCAAGTAGTACCATTCCCTAATGACCAAGCATTCAAATGTGTAAATGAGCCTATGGGGGCCATTCTTATTCAAACCACTGCAGTCACGGTGATGGAGAAAAGGACTTTTGTTGTTTTTGTCATTCTCTTCCTCCTCATTCTTCTCATTATTTTTACTTGGTTTTTAAATATAGAATAGAGGTTTACTTTTGCAACATGAAATTCTATAGATCCATTTTCCCGTAATGTGAATATAGTTAACATTGCTGTTATGCATTTTAAAGTGTTAAAGATGATTTATACACATGTTAAATTTGTCACTGACCCTAAAATTGAAGTGATTGGAAAAAATGGATTAAAAATCAAACTCCATTGTTGTTTGTTGTATGACTTTTCCTGGAGGGGAGTTATAAGGAAATGACTATTCATCCCACACAGGGCATCACTTACAAACTAAAAATCTGACTCCACCTAAGTTCAGCTTGGTACACCAATGGATTTATTGGCCTTACTTATAGGAACATGGGTGATTGAGCAGCTGCATCATCAACAAAGTCCAATCCCAACATGAGTGACCACTGCATGGGTGATTTGGGCAGCTGATTCACTGAACAATCTACTCCAGCATGTATGACCACTCATAGATGCTGCATAACTGGAGTTTTGCCTTTAGTCATCCTTCCCCTTCCTATATTCTCTAGAACTTCCCAAGACCACATACAGGTGAGAGGTATGGAATAGTGGTTTAAAGTATGGTGACCTTCCTTCTAAGAGTTAATGTTAACAATTCAATTATAACTGTGATTAACCTAGCTATTAACATGTTCTTTTGCTTATTTTATTACTATGACTGTGGAGCTGAGGTATTCTACAGGTCATCATAACAGTCTGGGCTTCATGATGGTGATGGTCATGTTGCACTTGTAGAAAACAGCTATATCATAACACATGTATTATATGGAGATATAAGTGACAAATAAAAGTTGTCTATATTTAGTGTAGTGTTCAATTCTTTTCATACTACTAGGGATGGAACTCAGGGCCTTACCAATGCTAAACAATTTGTCTGCCCTTGAGCCACAGTCAGACCTTAACGCAATGTTTTGATACACATATACATTATAAAATAATGTAACCAAGCTATTTAACGTATGTATCACTTCACATAGTTTCCATTTTGGTGGGGAAAAATAAGAAACGCACTTTAGATACAAAGGTGAAATAGATCAAAAGTGAACAAATGGAAAAATATATGCCATGTAAATAGTAGCTAAGTTGAAGTTTAAGAAAATATATACTTGGGTCAAAATGCTTGAAAGTGATAAAGAATGATATAGATTGATAAAAGTACAGTCCATCAAAAATATTTAGTAACTATAAACATATACACACACCAAAAAGCAGAGTAATAAATACATGAAGTAAACAAAACTGAAGGGACCAAAAAATAGGTCTACAATAATCATTAGAGACTTTGATATATTTTTAATTCACAGAACTAGAAAGAAGATAAATAAGGAAATTGAAGATATGAGCAACTTCATACATCAAGGAGGCATGTAGCACACATACCACACAACACCACCAGAGTATACATTTTCCTCAACTGCACATAGAACATTATTCAGAAGAGATGATAGGCTAGAACGCAAAAGAAATAAGTTTAAAAAAATCAAAATCCTATCAATTATGTTCACTCAAACTACAAAACTAGATCTCAACAATGTTACCAGTATTTCTTTCTGGATGCCCCTTAGCTCCTTGGTCCTTGTGATCTCTGTTGAAAGCATTCAGATGAGCTCCACAGAGCATACTGTAGAAGGTGGTCAGTTTATTATAATGTAGAAATATGTATATCTCAAAGGATGAGAGTAGATGGCTAAAGAGATCATTGCAGAGCAGAGGACATTCTCAAAAGGGTGAAAGTAGATGGTTGCCAAAGGGGCCACTGCAGAGCAGAGTCCAGTAGCAAGAAGTGAGGGTGTCCCTTCCCTTACATCTAGTATTCCCTTACGAGTGAATACATACCATGTGTGTCCTTCTGAGTCCGGGTTACCTCACTCAGTTAGACTACAACCCACAGCTCCAGCGAAGGTAGCTAACAAGGAGGACCCTAAGAGGGACACATAGATGAGATCTACATGAGCAAACTGGGAGTGGGGGAGGTAATGGAGGGCAAAGAATGGGGGATGACAACATAAGGAAATGGGAGGGTTGAGCTGGAACAGGGACAGAGTGGGAGAGCAGGGAAAGAGATACCATGATAAATGAAGACATCATGGGACTAGGAAGAGGCAGGGTGCCAGGGAAGTTCTCAGGAATCCACAAGTATGACCCCATCTTGGAGTGCTGGCAGTGGTCTAGAGGGTGCCTGGACTGGTCTACTCTGGTGACTGGACTAGTGAATACCCTGTCATCATAGAGCCTTCATCCAGTGACTGATGGAAGCAGATGCAGAGATCCATGGCCAGGTGCCAGGCTGAGCTCCAGGAGTCCAATCGATGAGAGATAGGAGGAGGGATTCTGTGGGCAGGGGACATGAGATTGTGACGGGAAAACATACAGAGATGACCAGCCACACTAGTGGAAACCCATGAACTGTGGACTGGTGGCTGTGGAGCCCCCATAGGACTAGACTAGGCCCTCTGGATACAGGAGACAGTTGTTTAGCTTGAACTGTTTGTGGGGAGGGGGCAGGCAGGGGGGTCGGGATCTGTCCCTGGTGCATGGCCGGGCTTTTTGGAGCCCAGTGCCTAGGGTGTGACACCTTGCACCACAGCCTTGGTGCAGGGGGGAGGGGCTTGAACCTGCCTCAGCTGAGTGTGCCAGGCTCTGCTGACTCCCCATGGGAGACCTTGACTTGGAAAATGTGGGGTTGGGGGATGGGTTGGGGGGAAGGCTGGGGGGTGGAAAGAAGGAAGAGGGGGGATCTCTGGTTGGTATATAAAGTGAATAGAAAATTTCTTAATGATAAAAAGTTAAAAACACACACAGAGAGAAAAGAATTACATTGCAAATATGCAGACCTTTTTTTTCCTGCCACATTGTCAGGACAGACGTTTTAAGAAATCTAATAAAAAGATAAGTAGGAAAAAAAGAAGTGAGGGTGCCAGGAGTCCAGTGGAAGAGAGAGAAGAGGGATTCTATGAGCAAGGGGCATCAAGATCATGATGGGGAAACCTATAGAGATAACCGAACCAAGATAGTGGGAACTCGTGAACTTTAGACCAACACCTGTGGAGCCTCCACAAGCTTCTGGCAGTAGGATCAGGATCCATCCCTGGTGCATGAGCTGGCTTTCTGGAGCACACTACCTATGGTGGGAAGCCTTGCTTGATGCAGGGGGGAGAGGCTTGGACCTGCCTCAACTGAATGTACCAGGCTTTGCTGACTCTCCATGGGAGACCTTACCTTTCCGGAGGAGGGGGTGGGGAGTAAGATGGGGGAAAGGCTTGGGGAGAGTGGGAGGAGGGATGAGAGAGGGATCTGTGTTGGTATGTAAAATGAACAAAACATTTCTTAATAAAGAAAAAAAAAAGAGGTGAGGATGGCCAGTGACCAAAGGGGACATTGCAGAGGAGAGTGGAATCTCAGCAGGTGAGAGTGGACAATGGCCAAAGATAGTTCCAATATACCTTTTAGGCAGGCTTTATACTATTTTTGTAGTGTCTAGAACAAACAGCTTTTCCTAAGGATTTTATCTTTTCCAAGTGATTGACAGGCTCATTTGCATTAACTCTTACTGGAGGGATCATTGGTATGTTGTTGTATGACACTGTTCCTGGAGAAATTTGGACAAATACCCACTTAGGCCACATAGGGAACCGACAACAGACCAAACAAAGAATACCTCCAAAGTCCAACTTGGGAACCAATGTATTGTGTCAAGGTTACTTACAGGAACAGAGATGACACAAAGGCCGCTGTATCACCAAAATCCCACCCATGGATGATAGCTCACTAAAGCTGGGAATCTGAAATACCCTGCACAACTTGCAGGCAGCTCCACGTCATTTCCAGGAAGCTCAGCTGGTCTGAGAGTGTATTCCAGCAGTCCTTACTGCTTATATAGGCTTGGGGAGGTGGAGGTCTAGTGCATCTGTTCAGTTTCAGGGACCTCCCAAACTTTTTTGAGTTGTTTACTTCTTAGTTGTTAACCACCTGCCCTGTAGGATAGAATGCTTCCTGCCCCTTTTAGAACATCTTCACTCTTAATGAACTTCCCTCCATGATGGAATATTTTACTTTGGAGGAAATTGCTACATAAACCATGTCCTTATTTCTATATCATAAAAGTTTCTGCTAAATAATAACCTTAAAAGGTTTAGAGTTCTAGAAGCTAGGTTTAGATTGTTACCTGTTATGTTGTGGGTACTTTAGCATTCTTGTGTCCTTCCAGAGCCAAAGGTATGACACAAGTCTCATATTTCTGACTTAAAAAACAAACTTTGGGGGCTGGAGAGGTGGTTCAGTGGTTAAGAGCACTGGGTGCTCTTCCAAGGACCTGGGTTCAATTCCCAGCACCCAATGGCAGCTCACAACTGTAACTCCAGTTCCAGAGGATCCAACACCCTCACACAGACATATATGCAAGCAAAACACCAATGTACATGAAATAAAAATAAATTTTAAAAAGTGAATGGTAAGTTATAAAAAAACAAAAAAAACCCAAAAAACAAAAAACTTGTCACTTATAAACAGACCCGAATGTAGAAAAGGGTATCTATCTATAAGGTGCTTCTAAAGGACTACAGCCAGGAGCTGAATGAGGGTTTACATGGATTCTGACTAGGGTTATTTGTAAATATTTTTCTCCAGGTAAGATGAGTCTCCTGGAAAAGTTTTTTAATGGATGATGTTAGGGTCTGATTAGCAGAATGAGGCTTAGCTACAGGGTGAGCAATCTATAATAGAAATAGAAGAATGACAACTATCACTTTGAAGAGATCTATCTATGGAGGTTAGACTGAAAGATAATGTTCTGGAAGTCAATCTGTAGTATTTTTGAATACTAGTGAAACAACATTTATTAATAACAGCATAGACTCCCATCTTGATCAGTTAAGAGTTACTACAAGATTGCACGGTGATTGATGGTGGGCAGTTTGAGCCTGTACAGCTTGTTGGTGGAGGGAGCTAAAGTGACCACATTTTTAGTGAAAAGGTTAGGGTATCTTTATAATACAAGACCTACTAACATTTTTATTAGGATGAATAATAAATTTCAGAAGAGTTACTGTACTGGGACTCTGGGTTGTTTATTTATTTTTTGTTTTGTTTTTGTGTGTGGGTTTTTTTTTAATGACTGCTGGTTAAGAAGCCACCAGAGTAGTTAGGAACTGTAGAAATTTGTGACTTTTTCTCTGTACACTCAGTACACTCATGTTCTTTTGAGTAGATCCTATAAAAGCTGGCATAGTATTTACAATAATAGTTTTAGTATAACACTTTAACAAAACAAATATATTTTAAAAAATTATTCTTGATTCTATAATGAGTCAGTTTCTTAAGTAGTTAGAAAGCCTAACAAATTAAGCAGAAAATAATGCAAGTACTTACCTTGATAAAACATAGATTTTTTTGTTTTTCTAAGCCAGTTTTGTATAAATAATTCTAACAGCAGATCTATGTCTTGAGAAAATATTTCTTTTATAATAGAGAATTATATGGAATTTACATTAGGACATAGTACTAATGAAATATTTTTATATAAATGAATAAGATCTAATAGTGTATCAAGATCCTATTCATCTGCAGGAAATAACGAAACATACAGGAACACACTTGCATTCAGCAATCCAGAGCAATTCTTATAACTATTAAAATGGAGAGAACTATTACAGGTCATCTGAAAAACAGTACAAATCCTCCGTTTGAAACTCAAGTGTCTACACTGCACCTTTGCGAGTCCTCTATCTATGTGAATGTTGTGTAGTGGACTAGCAGCGCTGAAACAAGTGGCCCAGTTTTAGAGAGCTCAGAAAATGCACATCTCACTTGACAGTTCAATTTTCGATGTCCCAGACCAACATCCATATGCTTTTGAACTGATTATTTCTTGTGAAGCTTTTAAGTAGAACACATAAGTGATATTTGCTATAATTAAGGTGCATTATTTTCAAATTTTTCTGATAATGACAGAATAACAGTCTAAGACTCTCTGATGTATTATTTTGATTCTTTGAGAAATATTTCTCATCAAGTACTTTTGGAAATCACTGTGAGCTGAGGTACATCATATAGAATTGTTTAAGCAAAGTTATGGTGATAGTGAGTGAGACTTGGCTAAGAGTTTTATATCAAAGTTAAAATTTTAAAATATTATTTTATTCATGAATTTCTGTGTATGGTCAAGATAGATAATGATGGATTTCATAAAGATGTTTTCATGAGTGTATCATGTAGTTTGGCCATGCTCACTCTTCCTCTCCTCTTTCTCTCACTTTCTCCCACCATTTACATCCATTCCCCCAGTCTCATTTCTACCTTCATGTCATATATGTGTGTGTGTGTTCATATATATGTTTTTATGTATCTGCCTAAAATCTAGGATCCACAAATGAAACAAAGCTACTAATTGAAATAAGCAAACTTACTAAAATTTCTCAGTGTCATCACTTAGGATTTATCCTTAGGGTATAAAGATATTTTCGCAAATGGACATCTATAAATCTGGATCACCATATTAATGATTAATGATCATTAATGATCACCATCTTTAATACTAATGATAAAAGACAATAGATTATCTCAGTAGATGTATAGCAAGCATATAAGACATGAGATAAAATTCATCTATCTCCTGTCCTTTAACTCTGAATAATTTATGTCTAGAAAGAATGTATCTCTATACAATAAAAACCATATATGACAAACTCACATCATAGTCAATGGTGAAAAGCTGAAAGCTTTTCTTCTAAGATAAAGAATAAGATATAGATGTTCACACTCATTGCAGCTACTCAGCATAGAACTGCTGGTCCTACTTAGTGCTCTTGGACAAGGAAAAGAAAGAGTCTTAGTCACTGCTCTATTGCTGTGAAGAGACACCATGACCATGACAACTATAAAAAAGAAGTGTTTAATTGGGGCTTGCTTAAAGTTTCAGCAGTTTAGTCCATTATCGTCATGGGGAGCGTGGAGGCATGAAGGCAGACATGGTAGCTGAGAGTTCTACATTCAGATTCACAGGCAGCAGGAAGAGAAAGACACTGGGCCTGGTTTGGGCTTTTGAAGTCTCAAAGCCCATCATCCCCAGCAACACACTTCCTCCAACAAGGCCACACATCTTAATCCTTGCAAAGAATGCCACTTCCTGGTGACTCACATTCAAACACGAGCCTATGGAGCCATTCTTAGTTAAACCACCACAGAAAGGGAATCCAAAGTGAAAAGGAAAAAAAAATTGTCTGTTTATAGATGACCCAATTATATATGAGCCCTCGATCATCAACAAAAAATCTAACAATTAAATGAAACCATTAAATTTCTAGGATAGAAAAGTCATTCAGGATTCTATACACTAACAATGAATTATCCAAAAAGGAGTCAAAAAAGAATCTCTTTTGAAGAGCATAAAGATATTTAGAAATTAGTTTAATAAGGGAAGTGAAAGACCTGTGCACCTGACAGAATAAAATATCAAGGAAAGAACTTGAAGATACAGATAAATGAAAAGATACTCTGTGTCCACAGATTAGAATAATTAGTATGTTTAAACCATCCATACTACCTAAAGTGATCTACCACATCAATGCAAGCTTTAACAAATTCTAATGATACTTTCATAGAAGCAGCAAATCATTCTTAATTCATTCAGGACAACACAAAACCATGAATACCCAAGATGATTTCATTGAGTAAGAAGATCAAACTGAGGTCATCATACTATTAGACTTTAAAGTACACTTTTATGATATTCTAATCAAAATAACATGTAAAACAGTTCTAAACAGAGAATTCTCAACAGAAGAATCTCAAATGCCTGAGAAACACTTAAGATATTCAGCATCCTTAGCCATCAGGGAAATGCAAATCAAAATGACTCTGAGATTCCATCTTATACCTGCCAGAATGGTTAAGATCAAGAACACAAGTGACAGCTCATGCTGGAGAGGATGTGGAGCAAGGGGAATACTCTTTCATTGTTGGTGGGAGTCCAAACTTGTACAGGCACTTTGGAAATCAATATGGCAATTTCTCAGAAAATTGGAAATCAGTCTTCCTCAAGACCCAGGTATACCACTCTTGGGTATATACCCAAGGAATGCTCAATCATACAAGGACACATGCTCAACTATGTTCACAGCAGAATTATTCATAATAGCCAGAACCTGGAAACAACCTAGATATCCCTCAACCAAGGAATGGATAAAGAAAACGTGGTACATTTACATAATGGAATATTACTCAGTTGTTAAAAACAAGGACACCAGGAAATTTGCAGGCAAATGGATGGAACTAGAAAAAATGATCTTCAGTGAGGTAACCCAGACAGAGAAAGACAAACATGGTATGTATTCACTCATAAGTAGATATTATCTGTAAAACAAGGGACAACTATGTTACAATCCACAGACCCAGAGAGACTAGATTAGTGCTTGACCCAACTGTCATCAGAGAGGTGTCATTCAGCAGTTCATGAAGGCAAATGCAGAGATCCACAGGAAAACATTACATGGAGTTCAGAAATCCTGCAGAGCAGGAGAAGAAAGGAAAGTAGGAGCCAGAGGGTTCAAGGACACCATGAGAAGGCTCACACAATCAACTAACCTGGACTCATAGGGCTCACAGAGACTGAACTAACCAGGGAGCCTGCATGGGACTGATCTAGGCACTCTGCATATATGTTACACAGTTGTGTAGCTTGGCCTTCTTATGGGACTCCTAACAGGGAGCAGGGGCTGTCTCCAACTCTTTTACTGTTTTTGGGGGACCCTACACCTCATACTGGGTTGCCTTGCCCAGCCTTAATACAACAGGAGATGCTTAGTCTTACTGCAACTTGATATGCCATGTTTTATTGATACTCATGGAAGACCTGCCCTTTCCTGGATGGAGACAGAATAGGAGGGGATTGGAGATTTGGGAGTGAGGGGAGCATGGGGGAGGGAGGAGGGACTGGGAAGGGAGGATGGGGGAGGTTGAGGCTGGGATATAAAATAAATTGATGAATAAAAAAATTTAAAAAAAACCCTGCCACATAGTCCAGTAAAGCAGAGTAAGTTCAAACATAAGCCTACATATTTAACTTCATTTATTTTTGGCAAAAAATGCTAATTACACATAAGGGAAGGCAGATCTTCAATTACTTGTATAGTAAACTGGTATTGGGCCTGGAGAGATGTCTCCATAGGAACATTCCATGTAAGCATGAGGACAGGAGTTCAAATCCCCAGTACTCATGTAAAAACCAGATGTGACTATATGTACTTATAACACCAGCACTGGGGAGTGGAGACAGGTGGATCTCAGGAGCTTGATGACCAGCGATTCTAGTTGAAACAGTGAGCTTCTGGTTCACTGAAAGGCCCTGTCTTAAGGTAATGAAAGGACCTGTCTTAAAGAAGAGAATAGAATAAACCTCCTGACATCCTCTTCTGCTTCGAATTTATTTGTGTGCAATGGTATGCATACCTCCATGCATGAATACTCCATGCGCGTGCACATGGGCAAACACACACACACACACACACACCACTGGTACACAGTGGCTTGGGTACTGAAGAATCCCACAAAAGTCAACTGTGACTAATTACTGGTCTGTGGGGTAGCTCTAGAAGGAACTGGTAGAAACTTGAAGATGTGGAATCTAGCAGGAGTTCCTTAGGTTATTGGAGGTGAGCATTGTTTCTGTGATTCCTTTGGCATTTCTTGTAAGAAGGTTTTTATAAAGCCTATCATGTGGGGATTAGTGCTGGAGTCCAGCTCCAGTGGGGTTCAGGTCCCAAAGAGGAGGTGTGGAGTCTGTGAGGGGAAGGAGAAGACTGACAGGATCTGAGAGTGAATCCGGATGGCTGCCACTTTATTGAAGAAAAGCTATACCTTTTATACTCTAATTGAACAAAGGATTAAATGGGAGAAAGGTGGCATGTGAGCTGGGGTGTGGCTTGTGATCAGAGATTGAGGAAGCCAGCATTGACCTTGACAAGTTAATAGGCACCACAGTCATATGTTAATGGAAGAGCCATATGTTCCTCCTGCCAGAGATAAGAATGACTCCCATTTTAGCAAGCAGGAACTTTCTTCAAGCCCCTGACCTTGGAAAAATGACTTTCTTGGGGAACCAGACACTCCATTATTGAATATTGCTATTTCTTGTTTGACTTAGTTTATCCAAATAGCTAAAGCTTAAAGTGAGCAAAGACGAAGCTAAACAAAATTACTGTGAACCTGAGTAGATCTTAGAAATTTATAAATCTTGATTATCAAATATACCTTATTTATCAAGCACATGTTACTTATCTAACTTTTCTAGCATCGTGGTGTTAACTTGTGTAATCACACAGTAGCAAGGATATTTTCCAAAGAGTTAATTTTGTTTAAAGAGGATGCCATTTTATACATTTTCATCCCTCACTAAAGCCCCCACAAAAATTTCCCAAAGGAAAAGGCATAAGGAGAATCAATGAAAAAGAAAGTAAAAGGATGATAGAAAATTGAAGTCAAAATGTTGGAATTTTGTCAAGCAGCAGTGGTCACCAGGCAGTCCACACCAGATTAGCCAGACAATTCTGGCCCACTAAATTGGTCTTAGATATCAAATAAAAGAAGAAGAATAAACTAGAATGGTTCAAGAAGGGGACAGATTATCAAAGTTTGATGACAAAGGTAAATAAATAGGAAAGTACAAACAAAATATATGAGATGTATTGAACAGCATTTGTTATTCCTGACATCCTCCTAGCCACTTCCAGAGTCCCATGGCCAAGCATGCACTGCTAGCAGCCAGGCAAAATGCTTAGTCACTTCAGGGCCTTGCATCCTACATAATCTATGCACTCGCACAGCTTGGCTACATAATTTATACACATGCCTGGCGTGATTACTAAGCCCTCATACGATGCTTGAGATCATCCTTAAAAGCAGACTCCACCTGTTCCCTGCCCCTCTTCTGCTACATTTCTCTCTGGCAGTCCTGCAACACTCACCCCATCTTTCCTATCCCCCCAATAAAACTCTTCAAGTGGGTTTCATTATATCTCATGGTCCATTCTCTCACCTGGTAAATAACAGCATTAAAAGTCCAAATCTATGAATCATCAGCATAGAAGGAGGATAATATCTAGGCAAAGACATACAAGATATATTCATCAAATTGAGCAGAAAAATCTCCAAATTTGGGGAAGAAGATGACCATTCAGATACAGAAAACATTTAGGATACCAACAGACAAGAATACACAGAAAAGGAAACTGTATTGGAGACTGCAAGAGAGAAGCACCAAATACAAAGGCAAAAATCTTCAGAATAACAGCATATTTTTCAACAAAAGTCTAAAGTCCAGGAAGGCATAAAATGGTGGGTTTCAAACTCTGAATAACTGCTATTCCAGATTACAATAGCAAACCTACTCTTTGTAATAATAATAAAAGAGAAGAGTAACTTTCCATGGCAAACTCAAGCTAAAGGAATTCACAACCACTAAGACTCTATAGAAGATATATGAGGGAATCTTATAACTTCCAAGCTAATGCAAGTAGAAAGCAAGCAGGTAAGTCAATTCTAATGTCTGACAATATAGACTTCAAACTAAAATTAGAAGAGATAAAGATCAGTACATATTGAATAACTGAACAATGCATCAAGAGGACACTATAATTATAAACATATGCACTGAACATTGACAAATCCAATTTCATTTGTCAAACACTAATGAATGAAAAGTCATAGACTGACCTCAAAGCAGCAATAGTGAATGACTTCAGTGCCCCAGTGTCATTAACAGACAGGCCATTCAGATAAAAAAGAAACATTAGAGTTAAATGACATTTTACTTTACTTTTTAATATTTACTGAAGGGTTACTTTGTTTTGTATTTGTCTTAAAATTTTAAGATCCTATGGAATCTAATTGAAGATTTTTATAAAGAAGATAGAAATACACACTGGAAAAAGAAAGCATCTTCCACAAATGGTGCTGGTCAAACTGGATGGCTATATGTAGAAGAATGCAAATACATACATATCTATCATCCTGCACAAAACTCAAGTCCAAGTGAATCAAAGACCTCAACATAAAACCAGATACACGGAACCTGATAAAAGAAAAAGCGGGGAATAGCCTTGAACGCTTTGGCACAGGAGAAGACTTTCTGAACAGAACACAGATAGCACAGGCACTAAGATCAACAATTAATACATGAGACCTCATGAAACTGGAAAGCCTTTGCATGGCAAAGGACACTGTTATTTGAACAAAGAAGCACCCTACATAATGGGAAAAGATTTTACCAACTACACTTCTGATAGAGAACTAATATCTAAAACATACAAAGATCTAAATAAAAGATATAAAGAAAACAAATAACCCAATTTAAAAAATGGTGTACAGAATCCTTAAAACAGAATTCTCAAAAGAGGAAACACAAATGGCTAAGAAACACTTAAATATTCAACATCCTTAGCCATCAGGGAAATGCAAATCAAAACTACTTTGAGATTTCATCATATACCTGTCAGAATGGCTTATATCAATAAAAACAAGTAACAGCTCATGCTGGCCAGAATGTGGAGTAAGGGGAACACTCGTCCATTGCTGGTGGAAGTACATATTTGTACAGCCACTATGGAAATCAGTGTGGTGGTTCCTCAGCAAGATGGGAACTGATCTACCTCAAGATCCAGCTATACTACCCAAAGGACATATCATCCTACCAGAGAAACACTTGCTCAGCCATGTTCTTTGTTGCCCTTTTCATAATTGCCAGAACTTGCCGGGCGGTGGCACACCTTTAATCCCAGCACTCAGGAGGCAGAGGCAGGTGGATCTCTGTGAGTTTGAGGCCAGCCTGGTCTACAAAGCGAGTTCCAGGAAAGGTGCAAAGCTACACAGAGAAACTCTGTCTCGAAAAACCAAAAAAAAAAAAAAAACCCCAAAAAGCAAATAACCAGAACTTGAAAAGAACCTAGATGATTGTCAACAGACAATGTGATAAAGATTGTGATACATTTACAAAATGGAATATTACTTAATTGTTAAAAAAAATATGAAATCTGAGAAGCAGCTCATCCCGTTCTAGGCCTGGGCCAGCGGAGGACACAGACAGCTCCCCTCCAGACTTCTTGGTCTGGGAGTGCCACAATCAACCAGGAGCTCACCCAATACATCTAGTGCCAAGCCATCAGGCACCAACACAACAAGTGCTGCCTGAGGTTTCTAGCCCAGGTGAGAGAAGAAAAGCCATGTCTTGTGACTGCAGTAGGCAGGACTCAATCAAGAGCCACCTGTGACCCAACCAAGAGCCTTGGCACCAAGTTGTTGGGCACCAATATGGTGATCAAGTACAGGGTGGAGAAATGGAAGAGAGAGAGAGAGAGAGAGAGAGA